>JAUPMG010280490.1:0-18452 GCA_031762675.1 Pachysandra terminalis | reverse complement strand
CACAATCGCGGAAAGAAAAGAAAGGGACTATCAAAGATCAAACCAGGAAGACAAACGAGGAAGTACCGGTTCCCCGGAAAAGTTGTCTTCAATATTGTAACTTTCATCGTTGGCCACGAGCGAAACACGGGCCCTCACATTAAGTATATTTAAAGTTATTTCATTATATCCCGACTTGATTTTATAATTTCATCGCATGAAATTATAATTTTGATGCAAAAATAAAAATAAAAAATCACATAAATAATAATTACAGGTTTTATTGTTGGAAATGATGTATACGGATGATTTTCTTATGGAGTGACAGAAGGTTGGTAAATGTTAAAAACAACAAAATCTAAATGGAGGTAATTATTATTTTCAAAATATGAGGGAGATTTACACAATTTTATCAAAATAAAGGGAGTTTTATTTAATTTGTTTAGAAGATTCCTTATCTGTATTGCATCTACAAAAGAGTTTTACTATAAAAATTCGGGGTAAAAATACCCAAAAATTGTGTAAAAGGTTCAGTCAGATAAAACCGTGAAACCTGGTCCCGATACGGATTGACCAGTACGAATTGGACAAGACCCGATCATGGTTGCATCCCATTAGGGTTGTCAATTGGATTGGTCTAAACCCACAACCGAATAAACCCAACTGACTTTTTTTTTTGAGAACAAGAAACTAAATTAATTCGGTTTGATTTTTGGTTAAGGGTTTAAGTAAACTGAAACGACTGAAAAAACTAAAGTAGATTATATAAGTGTGTCTCTACTTAAATAGAAAATAGTATTAATTTTGTCAAATCGAACCAAAAAAATCAAATGTTTTGGTTTTTATTTCGGATTGATTCGTTTTTTGCTTTTATTCATTATAATTCAGTTTGGTTTTTGGTTTCCTAAATTAGTTTCTATTTGAGTGTGGTGAGGTTTTCGGTTCAATATATATAATTTGGTTTGGTTTAGGTTGGACCGCTAAACCCAACCAAACCAACCAAATTACAACCTTACATCACATATAGTGTTAGGGTGCATCCGTATTTGCACAAATTACTAGAACGATAGCGATTTATGAGCACGGGCGATTTACGCAAACACAAATGCATCCTAATCTATGTCGCACAATCTGTATGAATGGGAAGGCATTTTGAGGCTCAAGACGCGAATTCGCTTTTGGAGCGTGAGAATGTCTCTATTCTGCTGATTTGCCATAAAAACATTAAAAACGTCGGTTTTTTTTTTTTTTTTTTTTTTTTTTTTGTAAATTGTGGGGTGTTTTATAAAAATATATAAGTTTAATTCTAAAAAAATATTAAAAAATGTGGGTTTTTTTTTATAAATTTTTGGGAGATTTTATAAAAATATATAAATTTTATATTGGAAAAAATTAAAAAATGTGGGTTTTCTTGTAAATTTTTAGTAGTTTTTATAAAATTATAAAAATATATGAGTTTTATTTTGGGAAGAGATTAAATTAGATTGATAGAAGGTTAAATTGAGATGTTTTATATATTATGTCCTTTCTCTTATATATATGGTTGAGCATAAAAATAAAAAATTGAAATGTCTTTATATATTAAGTATAGTTTGTATGTATATATACAGATGCTCTATGTCACAAGTTATTTTCAAGTTTGGCGCTCTCTCGCTCCAGCTTTTGCTCCTGCATCTCTGGTGACTTAGATCCTAACACTCTTAATTTTTACTCAATTAAAAGAGTATTTTTACACTAGTTGTTTTTGGTATATATGGTACCGAATAAAAATTTTTGACTACCATAGTTTTAGCCATAAAAAAGTTGTTTCTTTTTTTTCGCCATTGCTTTTGCGTCTATGTTCACATTAGGCGTGGCAATGGGCTGGGTTTGTGCAGGCTCGGCTCGAGTTTGCACCTCAATATAACATTATTTATGTGTGCCCAAGCCCAATCCAGTCTGACCTTCGAGCTCAAAGGTCTAAGCCTGAATCTGATATATTTAAAATGCATCAATCTGGAGCCGGTTTAGCCTGACCCTACAATTTCAAATGGTTTACCTTCTAAAATAAAAAAAAAAACTATAAATTACAAGGATATTTCATAAATATCTATACCCTTATATAAGAGAGACTTCCGGTTGTAATTTATTCCGGTTTTCTCCCTATGTACTGATATTGTTAGCCGATTTTAACCTTAAAATTATCTCAAAACCTACACCCTAAATCCCCACATCCTTAAACACGTGTATGTCAAACAAGGCATATATCCTGATATCCTTGAACACGTCTATGTCAAACAAGGCACCAACGTACATAACGTTTTTATTTTATTAATTTCTTTTCTCGGTTTTTCCTTTTGCACTTCCGTCTTGTTACTTTTACTCAAATTTGACGATTCTATCCTCATCTTTCTATTAAATTCTCTGATTTGAACCTTCACTTTATTAGAAAACTCTTGCAACAGGCGGATATTATATTGTGAAGCTCATGTCTTCCAAACAAGCACGCGATGACACGAGGTAATTCTTCAGTTTTTGTTTGCCGTCTTTTTCTTCTGGCTCTGTTTTCTCTTCACAATTCATCTTCTTTTTAACTCATCGCTGCTGCGTTCCAATCCTCTAATTCAAAGACTTTTCGTTCTTTCTTATAAAAACAATTGAAATATGTACAGTAAGTTCTTCTTATGTGCCAGTTGCTCTATTGCTGCAAGTAATATTTTATATTTATGTTTCACATCATCGTTTTTATTATGGGAGTACCATCAGTTCTTTTATTTTTCTACTTATTAACTTTTGGATGATAGATAGATCATAAGTCTCTCTAATTGAGGCTCAATCATAAAAAATGAGATAGAACCCTAAAAATTTCCATTCTAAGTAAATAATCTATTTTAGGTTTCAGAACATGTAGAATGGATGAAAATTTGTTGAACAAAATCGAGAAAATGTATTTCAATCCTTAAATATTTTCCTTATGGCTTTTTTTTTTTTTTTTTGTTGTTGTTGTCATTTTGCTCTTTATTTCAATCCATTGTATCATATTCACAGGTAAATTTGGATGCTACATTGCTTCAATTTCCAATTTCTTGTTTGCTGCTCTCGTATCTTTCATGTCGACTATACTTGTAACATTGCGCTTGTGAAATCTACGTTACAATGAGGCATCTCGCAAGGACTATGCGATACAACCATTTTTTAGAAAGCTGTATACACATGTTTTTAGTTATCTACATTGTATGAATCTTCTACATGATAGGTCATTTGCATCAATTCATTGCAATCCAATCCCAAAGGTACATAAACAGTATGCCATTCAAAACCATATATTAAGCACAAATTCATCATAATTTAATGTTCGTAGGTTTTCGTATCTGGAGCTTCACGATTTTTTTTTTTTTTTAAATTTGTTTGTTTGAGTGTGTAGATCTTTGTGTGCAGGTTTTCCTAATGTTTTTGCTTGGGTTATTGTTCAATCATTTCGTTTTTATCTTTTTTGTTTAATAATTTCGATGATGAATTATTTTTTGGGATCAAAGTATCTTCGACATCTTAAACCTCTTGATTGGCTTGTGTTTTGTAAAATTTGATTCAGTTGTTTAAACCCATGGAAATGAAAAGGAACCGAGTGTTAATTCATTGCAAAAGTACTTTTTTTTATAGACATTGAAATCTGTAAACTTATATGGCATTTGATTTCATTGTGATTTATCAAGAATTTCTAGTTTGCGTCTGCATGTTCTTTGAAACGCAATTAAATAATCTTCTAAAGGTTTATTTACTTGAAAGCAGGGATTTGATTTCTTAAATTATAACGAGCACTTATAAAGCTTAATATTGCTTAGCGATTCATGAGACAAGTTGCTTGTTATGCATTTAACATTAAGTTCATAAGAGTATTCTTAAGTGCATTATTATTCTTGTTATATAAGGATAAATATTGGTAGAGGTACAAGTGTTAGAATATGACAGTAGTGTATTGAGTGAAAAAATTCAGCTAAGTTGAGAAATTAGGATTCGTATCTTGAGTGTCAGAATCTGGCATGTGCTTGCCATAGAGAAGTCATTTATTTAGAATTTTTCATTTAACAAAAACACAAATGATTGTTGACTCTGTTTAACAAAGCCTAAAAAATGTTTTAAAATGGACAAAAGCCTTAAATCATTAGTAAGTGCAAACTGCTCTACTTGCATCTGTAGTGTAAAACACATAGGGCACATTCCTTGATGTCACTTATGTCACTTGCTTCCAGGGTTGGTCTAAATCATTGGTAAGTGCAAACTGCTCTACTTGCATCCTATGCGTAAAACACAAAGATTGCCTTTTGATATCACTTAGTTCAATAAATATATCTTAGTGTCACAAGTTTGCCATTCTCTTGCAAGTTTTAAACATAATTCTTACAATTTTATGAAAATATTTTTGATCTTATTTGTTTATTAACGTACACAAGTTGCGCACGTGCTTCTTGTTTATTAACGTACACAAGTTGGGTACGTGCGAAGTTGGGCGTGTGGGAACACTCGAGCTTTTGTGCGTTCGATAACTAAACTGTGCGATGCACTCTATCGATTGCGATCTGACAGTTCATAGCTCGAGTGGACAAAAGCTCGAGCATCTTTCATCATTGACCCACAGACCCGAGCGGGTCTCGTGCTCAATTGCGCTACCCGGTAAAATTTCACTTCTAGTCTTTAAAAAAAAGTTAAAAGTTTTAAGATTTATAATATATTAATCTATAGAATAGTCTAACTGTGTAATGGAAGTAAGACATTTTTATTGATAAGATATACATATATTATAAACTTGAGCATAAATTGGGTCGACGAGCCAACCAATCTAGCTAACATAATCTTGAGTGACCTAAAATTCTACTCTGGTCCGACCCTACGGATTACTTACCGTTTGTTTAGGCCCGCCCAATTATAGAGCTGGGTGATCAGGACGATCGGGTCATCCGGTCCATTGCCTCACCTGTTTCTTTTTTCTTTCCGTACACGCACGTGGTCATTTTTTGTTTTTAAATCGTTCATGCACGTGGTCTCTTTCTTTTTTTTTTTTTTTTGGTCTTAACCACGTGGTGTCCCCACACCCACATAGGTGTGGGCCTAATGCACGTGGTCTCTTTCTACTAAGCCATCCACACATTTACAAATGTGTATATATTGATATATATATATATATATATATATATGTGCGAGTAAGAGAGAGAGAGAGAGAGAGAGATGGCAATAAGTAATGAACAAAGAGACTCAGATCCATTGGGTTCAACCTCCGACGGCAAGGACAAGGAATTTTCCTGCGGCGTCAACGACTTCCGAGAGAAGCACAAACTGGCGGAGCGTGAGCGGCGCAAGTCCATGCGCGATCTCTTCCTCTCACTCCACTCTATCCTTCCTCACTCAGACACCATCCGCAAAGAACAAGCAACCATCCTCGACGAAGTCATCCGATACATCCCTTTAGCCGTGGCTCGTCTTCGAACCTTAAGGAACCAAAAGGACGCGCCACCGGTTCAACCCAAGGACGACTCGCCGACGATTCTTGTCTCCGATCACGGCTCACCGTCGTCCGATTCTGTTGACTTTGACATCAGAGTTTCTCCACAGCCTTCCTTGTCTGTTGGGATTCGAATCAGAGGTGATCAAGTTAATGTGGCTTTGGTTGAAACTAAAGAAACTTCACAGTCATTGCCACTGTCTGCAGTTTTGGATGCTATTGAAGATCATTGCCTTGAGCTTATCCGTTTGACTCATTGCCGTGATGGGATTAAACTTCTTCATCACTTTGAGACCAAGGTTTGTACAATTTTTACTTATTTTTTCTGATTTTTTTTTTTGATTTTGTACTAATTTTATTTATTTATTTTTCTGATTTTTTTGAAATATATATAAAAATGCCCTCATCGATATATTCAATATTTATGAATATAAAATAATTTATTTTATAATAAAATTATCCGTTGAGACTTGTTTGTTCACGAAGGGATTATAAAGAAGGGTATAATTGAAAGAGAATGAAAAGAATTTAAAGATAAATTCGCCTTAATTTTGACTATAGAGGAGTAATTTTGTCCAGATGGATGTAAATAGGTCCCATATCGTCTTAGATCAAGATGGGCGCAACAGATACTCCAGTGCATATGTACGTATGTTATGCATCTACTGACGTATATGGATACGCATAATGCATCCAATGCTTTGGCACATTTTTCAAAGCCAGATGCATTGGCATGCACTTTTTGTAGCCTCCCATGCTCTAGATTATGTAGGAGCTGACATAACGCACAACATTTTCCATCAGACGTCACCCCTATAAGTAGGAGCTGACATCATGCACAACACTTTCCCTCGTACAATTTGATGGTAACTTAACGGAGGGAGATGAGCGTGTGACATCCCTTCAGACGGAGGATAGTGTTATTTCGCACATTTTTCAAAGCCACATGCATTGGCACATTTTTTTGATTTTTCTGTTCATTTTTTTGTTATTTCTTATTTTTTTTAAATTTTAATTAGCAGAGGTTCATGTTATTTTGTTTATTTGATTACAGATTAGCGATGGAACCAATCGATCTCCTGATGTGTTAAAAACAAGACTCCAAGAGCTAGCTTACAAAATCCATATGCTGAGAAAAACTTCTTCAAACAAAAGGACATTTGATCAGATTGATTGATCTTAGCAATCCCACTCACTCTCCAACACATCCACTCATCATCAAACATATCTGTAATATATTTTTCCTTTCATACTAATAATGGTGGTTTATTGCTTGTTGGTCTCTCTCTCATCTCTCCTCTCTCTCATCCTATTAATATATATTAATAAGCAAATTTCTTGCAACAATTATTATTTTAGAATACCCAAGAAACAAATGAAATGGTAGATTTCTATTAGTTTATTTATTGCTTGTTGGTGCTCTTTCTCACATCGTAGGAGATGGAGAAATGGACTGAATCGGTCGCTAACAACCCCTACTAGTAATGGCGATCTGTCAATCGATTTAGTCCAGTCTAATTTATTTTACTTTGAAATTTTACTATCGATGCTGGGGCTGGTTTGGTATCCGGATACATAAAACTTTGATTGGATTTTCAATTCAGTTTGATATGATTTTGGGCCATCCTTCACTAATTTTAATTTGGTCTTGGGTTGATGCCAACTCAACATGAGTTGCACCCCCAGTGTCTTACAGAGAGAGAGAGAGAGAGAGAGAGAGAGAGAGAGATGAGTTGCACCCAAGTGAATCAAGACACATTTGGAAAAACATAAGAGAGTAATAATCTGAAAATTTTTAGGGTAAAATAATAATTTAATTTCATAAATTAATTACAATTAGGACTCTTAAAACTCTTAGTCACATAAAATATTATTAAAATTTTTTAGGTCATTAAAACTGATTATACCAGTTAGATAGATTTAGGAGCAGTGTTAGTCAGCTAATCTAATTTAATAATTAAATAGAAAATAAAATAGTATAACAGTTTAGTCTTACGAATTGTTATAATGGCCTAAACCAATAAAGAGGTAATTAATTATGTTTAAGACCTAATATGAACTTATCTAATTACTTGATTTTAAATCTGAGTTGAACCGACCATGCGATTAAGTATGATGTGATTTGCTAGAACCTAGTGTTTTGCACCATAGTAAACTTTGTGTGTTGAATGAAAATTGTTTAAATGTTTTAAATTGGGTGATGAGGTGTATGGTGGAGATTGAGTAGTTAGGAATGAATGGCTTGGATTGGGTGGTTGTGAATAAAGGGCTAGGATTTGGGGTAGTTGGAATTAAAGAAGAGGGATTTTGACGAGTGGCATGGGATGGTTAGAAGGGGAGAGAATGAGTGAAAATCTCATTCTTTGTCTCTTGGGAATTTGAGAAGGAACTTGAGGTTGAAGAAAGAAGGATTTCAAGGGGGATTCAAGGTTATCGCTTGAAGAAAATAAGGTAAGTCGTAATTTCAAGAACATAATTAGTTGAGTCATGATTTTTTCTATTTTTACAACTATTTTGATTTTAATTTCATAATGTGAGGTTCTTGTGATGGTTATTATCTTTTAGAATGGTTTGAATGCTCATTTTGATGTTCTTGCATGTATGAGACTGAATGAAAACAACATAGGATGGAAAACCCCCTTAGTTTGCCCAGTTTGCGGTTCGGCGGCCAACTCGGTGCGTTGAACGGTCGCCTGACATAAATTTTGGGCCAATGGCGAACATTTTGGTGCTTTGAAATCTGCTTCGGTGCGCTGACTAGGGTGCCGACATGGTCGCCGAAACAACAAGTCCTGGATTTGTCGCCGAATCTCAGAGTGGTCCGCCGAGATGTGCTTCGGTGCACCGAAGGGGACACTGAAGAGGTCGTTGAAAATGCAAGCCCTGGAAATGTCGCTGAATCTCAGGTGAGGTCCGCCGAAGGGGAATCTCAGTGCGTCGAAGGGGAATCTCAGTGCGCCAAAGTCCACGTTGAAGACCTCGCCGAACCTGTAGAATGGACTAATTTAATTTAATAATAGTAGTATACTTGTGTAGTGTAGAAATAGTAAATGCCATGTCTGTCTATTGATTGTTGTATGACTTGTATTTGAACTCTTGTGTGACATGATAACATAGGATTATATGATGTGCTTTGTTGAATTGTGGTGTGTTCCTTGTCTATGTACAATAATATGTATGATGAAATCGTATGCCATATTTAATGCACCCTGTACACTAAGTTATGCATAATGCATTGTAGATAGATGCACATGATGTGTAAATAGGATAACTTGTATCTTGTATTGGACAAGCTAGGTGTATAGTAACAATGTGAGAAACATAGATAGGTATATGTACTGGTTTAATTTCAGATACACCTTGTACACATGAATGTATGCTTAGTTAGTGTGCACTATTACATTTCACTACTTCACTGCACAGCATAGACTATAGACCATTGTTTGGTCAACGAGTGTAACCCTGTTTTCAAAGACCTCAAGGTTGGGTCTTGTGACGGGACATGAGTGTGATGTGAATATCACATCTTGGGAGGGATCGGCTAGACTGAGTTGAGGGCGTAGCTAACCCAATAGACTTTTTCTTAGTCCAAGGGCTCTGTGCCAAGGACAAGAAAATATAAGAAGGACCTCTGTAGTTAGGTCAGATGATCATGTTTTCCTGAGGGATTTGCAGGTTTCCTGCAAGTCTCGGTCTATGGACCACTGATAAAAATAAGTGGGAGAATTGTGTCTCCTAGGTTGAAAACCCTTAAAACTACGCGATATCCATAAAATAGCCCTATTTCCATGGACTGTATATATGGGAGATGCATTCAGGTTGTTGGGACATCCTGGGGTGCATTCAAGTTGCTAGGACACACCGAAATAGATGCTGGATCAGGAAGAAACAGATTATATTGGCACTCTATCAGAGTTGCATTTGCACAGCATATAGAGTTGTTTGTTAGCTCACCTTGGTGAGGTTCTGTAATCTAGGATGCATAGCATAGCATGCATAATAAAATATCTTACCTCATGCATTGTATTGTTTGACTTCTCTTATGTTTTGGAATCGAAAGAAATGTAGACATAAAGAACTTCAAGACAAACTTATATATTCCTGAAATTATAGTACTTACTAGTTCGTATAGCTTATGCTTTTTAGCAACCAACATTTCAGGTTCGTTGGTCGTGACGTCTGCTGAGGAGTTTGAGGCCTAGGCGGACCTTTTAGTTCGTAGAGCTTGGTCGATGAGAGATCGAGTTTGGGTATAGCACTCTGATAACATGATTAACATTAGTCTAGAGTTAGATATTCCTTTCTTAAAATTTATCAGATTAAGATGATGTAATATTAGTTACTTATATCTTACTAGAACATTACTTGAACTTCCGCTTATATTTTGATTATTGTTATCCACTCTCGTAGAAATATGGGGTGAAGGTTGCGACTAAATCAGAAGTCTCAAAAATTGGGATTTTCTGGTTTGGTTCGTGACATTGAGTTGCACCCATAATGTCTTATTGAGAAAAATCAAGACACCTTTGAAAAAATGTATGAGAGAAAAAGTTATATGTCTTTGGGTAAAAAAAAGAAGAAAAAGAAAAGTAAAAGAAAATAGAAAGAAAGAAAGAAAGAAAGAAAGAAAAATGAAGAAAAAAACCTAGCATCATTGTTTGATTCCATCATACGATTAAGAAAAGTACTAAGAAATAAAATGAAACAAAATCTAGGATAAATCATGTCAAGCAAATATACTTATTAAATTCTTATCAACGAATTTTTATTTGCAAAGAATCGTTGAGTTCCAATTATTGTCATCAATAGGTTGTTCACAAATCGTACACTTGGGAGCTCAACAACATAGGCCTAGCGCCATTCAAGAGCAAAACAGCTTGATGGCATGGAGCTGAACCAATACCAAAACGTTACACCTAAGGTTATTGAAGAGAAAATCCATTGCAATTTATCTCCTACAAAAGAGGTAGCAAGACCACTTGCAGTTTTCATGGCAGCACTTCCAACTATATCGTAGTCCTATAAATCAAAGCAAGTAGCAAAGAAGGGTTAGCTTAAGATTGTTTACTTACTTCCTTATGATCAGAGTGGTTGGGTAAGGGTTAAGGGTAAGGAAGTCCAATGAATCAAACCCTTTGAGAGTAGGATGATGTCGTTTTTTTTGTCGCATCTTTGACAATCACAACAACTGAAAATAAAAACTAAACATAAGAATAAGAAAAAAGGAGAGAGAGAGAGAGAGAGAGAGAGAGAGAGAGAGAGAGAGAGAGAGAGAGGACAATCTAGTATAAGAGAAATTTCAATGGAGGGAGAAGATGCTGCTCCTATTTAACTGTGTGAGAGATGAATGAATAGGGATGGAGAAGTTTACTGGAAGCTTCTTGAATAAATTATTTTCTTCTTATCGGAGAAACATAGGCAATTTTTGGGGGTTTTGCAAAAAAGGATTAGGGAGCAAGAATGCTCATTTGTTAGAATTGAGAAGGGAAGAGAAAGGGAGTCCTATAGGGAAGAAAACTCCAGATATAAATTAAAAAGTGAAAAAACACCACAAAAAAGAAAAAAGAAAAGAGAAAATGGTTGATACTCTCCTCTAGATACGTGAGAAAAAAAAGTAAAATAAATAAAAAAATTTACAAAAAAATGTGAAATAAAGATAGAAAAATAGATAAGAATACAACGACTTGGAAGATCAAACCAAAAAAATATTAATTTATTATACAAGTTTTAATGAAGTCTCTCTTCCCAATGAAATACACTCGCATTTACAAAAATACCAACTACTACTATAAAAAAAAAATTAAAAAATAGAAGTCCATTCTGGAATATTACTTTAGTATGATATATGTGATATATGTATATATATATAAGATATAAGATTTGTTGTTTTAAATCTTAATAAAGTCACTCTCTTTCCAATAACTTATTGCATTTACAGAAATACCCTTACCATTAATTGCTATTGAAGAGAAAAAATAAAAAAAATTATATAAAATTGAAAAACATCAAATTTAATATGTTGAGTGTGTTCTTCTTAAATCTTAACAAAATCTTTCTCTTCCAAATGACATCGTATTTAGAGAAAATACACTTACTACTAATTGCTATTATAGAGAAAAAAAAGAAAATTAAAAAGTAGCATAGGTTGACAGATGTTTATTCTGGTATTGCTTTAATATATTGAGTTTAATTGTCTTAAATCTTAATAAAGTCTGTCTATTTCCAATGACCTATCGTATTTACAGAAATACCCTTACCACTAATTGCTATTGTAGAGAAAAATTAAAAAGAAACGAAAAACATCAGAGGTTGACACATGCCCAGTTGCTTTTAAATCTTGAGGGTAAGCTTCTTAAATCGTAATAAAGTTTCTCTCTTTCCAAAGACCTATCATATTTACATAAATTCCCTTATCACTAATTGCTATTGTAGAGAAAAATAAAATAAAAATTGAAAAAGCAGAGGTTGACACGTGTCTGGGCTTGGGTATTACTTTAATATAATACTATAGATTATAATAAGCAAATTTCTTGCAGCAATTATTATTTTAGAATACCCAAGAAAGAAATGGTAGATTTCAAATTCTTCTTTTCTTCAAATTTTTTGGAATACTAATTCTACATTTCTTATACATGTTTGAAACTTTTGATTTTGGGAGAAAAGAAAAACAGATTTATGGAAAGGACTCACCAATTTGGTTTAGGGGATAGAGATTTGAGAAAAAAAAGTAATTAACCAAATTTTTTCTTTAAGACTCAAAATTAACCTTTCTTTATAAAAAAAAAAGTAAAAAAATTGAAAGAATAGAAAAGAAAGATTTGATAGTTTTCCCCAATATTCCAACCTAAGTCAGACCCTTTTCTAGCTTCCAATAAGATCAATCAATCTGGTAGGAATAGATAAAACCATATCAAAAGATGTCAAAATTGTTAAAATCTAGTTTTTTCTTTTTTGTTTTTTTTTTTGTTTTATTTTTAATCTTAACTAAATGCTTAAAAGGAAACATATATCATTTTTGGGTTAATTACATTCACACTCCCTTGAATTTGGCTGATTATGGAATCTGGTACTCTAATGACACTAATTCAAGTCTTGCAGGTTTTAGTGATGCTGATTGGGTAGGAAATGCAGATGATAGAAAGAGCACCACTGGAGAATATTTCTATCTTGGAAACAACCTTGTGTCTTGGTACAACAAGAAACAAAACTCAATTTCTCTATCAACTGCTGAGGCTGAGTACATTGCTGCTGGTAGCTGTTGCACTCAACTGTTATGGATGAAATAGATGCTTGAGGGCTACGGTATTTTACATGATAGTTTGATTATTTTTTTGTGATAATACCAGTGCCATAAATTTCTCAAAAAATTCGGCTCAACACTCTAGGACTAAGCACATTGACATAAGATATCACTTCATTTGAGAGTTGGTTGAAAACAGAACCATTGTTCTAAAATATGTTGTAACAGAGAAACAACTTGCAGATTTTTTACCAAAGCTCTTGATTCATTGAGATTTGATTCCTTGAGAAAAACCTTAGGGATCTGCATAATGTAATTGTTTTATCATCTTGCATTGCATTTTAGGATCTGCATTTAGGCATAAGCATTCTTTTCATGATTTGGTCCGCTCTTCATATTTACAATCTTTGAATTTTAACATTCAAATATGAAAATACTATTTTTTGGATTAAAATTGTTTTTGAAGGAGAACCAAAAGATTTGAGCACAATGCAATGGCATTTTGAACTGAATTCTTGAAATAAGTACAACTTTAGTGAAGAAGATTTTTTTGAAGGATTTTGTTAATGATCTCTGGTTTCATATATGTGTGAAGCTAATCATGAGTAATCTGGGCCTAAGTATTACCAATATGTAGGGGGAGATCTACCATGAATAAAGAGCTATCTCAGTGAAAATCCACATTAGAAAGAACTACCTATACTATTGTGTGAAAAATTAGTTATTTAATTAAGTTAATTAGGCTTAAGCTTTAGTTGGGCTTTAATCCTATTGGGCTTTACTTAAGTCCAACTAATTAATAATTAGAGCTAGGTCCTGTTTGGTTAGTTTTAGTTTAATCCATTAAACCACTTTTCTATTTAAGCTATTTATTATTTATTAATGATTTATAATCTTTAATTATATATTACCGTATAAATCATCTTAGGTTAGTTTAATTATAGCCACATATTATAACTTAAAGAGTTATGATTGTGTGTGAAGCACTCTAGTTTCCTAATCTGCAACCCACCAATCGCAAACAGTCAAAGTCAAACATGTAAACTAACTTTACTAAAATTTTAAATTATCCCTATATTTTAATTAATTACAAATAAATCCCTATAAAATTTTAGGTTATTACAGTACTGGAGTGCCATTTGATACGGGCAAACTTATTTTTGAGGTCATAGTCAGCCATGCAGAGGTCAAGACTACTTATGGGATTTTGCCATTCCCCTCTTTAATTTTTGAGATATTGATGACAAAAAAGAAGATCAAGGGTGTGACTGAGATGCTGGAGAACCCTAGGAGGTAGATCAAGGTCTCTCAGAAGCTGTTGTCTGAAAGACATGTGCATGACATTCAGGGGGAGAAATTTGCCCAAGAAGCTGGTCCTTCCTCTGTTGGACCTGAGATGTTACAACATCTGCTGCAACAACACCTTCTACTGTTAAGAAACAGTACATTATCTACTTTTTAGAAGTTGAATTGAAGGAGGTCAGGCTTACTCAATAGAAGCTTGCAGAGAAGGAAAGGAAGCTGGAGAGCTTGTTAGCTTAACTTGCTGGGTCTGATCCTGATGCTGATTCTTCCAGAAGTGACAGTTTTTAGAGGATCACTGTCGAATCTTGACTTTGGTACTTTTTATGACAAAAAGGGGGAGTAGAAAACTCTGTTATGATGTGTACTCTATTATTTTGTGAATTCTGACTTTTGCATTCCTGTTAGCTGTTTTGATATCTTTGCTAAATTGCTAAATTGTGAATCTTCTTACTAACATTGAAAGTCATTCTCTTCTTTGAATATTGTTGTTTACTGACTTTCTAATTTTTTATGTTTTTGCAAGTTATCTTATTTCTGAATATCTTGGAGAAAGGGTAGCTTGATTATTTTGCCAAAACAATACCAAAGAGGGAGATTTCTAGTTATTTTGGCATTTATGGCAACGAAATTCAAGAGTAATGCAAATTCATAATTCCAGTTGATTCTCAAAGATTCTGGAGCCATCCTACAGCAGGTCAATCGTGTAATATAGAGAGACTTCCAAGTTTAGTTGAGACTTCTAATTAAAAGTGGAGACTTCTAATTAAAGTTCGACTCTTTCTCAACTTAATTAGATTTGGTTAGGTTTTCTAAATTCACAAGATTTCGATTGGATGAGAAGATTAAGATGTGATTCGATTTAGTTTGTTATAGAAGGTGATTCTGTCTTTGATATCAAAATCAAATCTCACAGAGCAGAATCAGATCTCACATGTCAGAATCAGATCTCTCGGTTCAGTAGTTGTTGCAACAATTGTTACAACATCCCAAGTTTAATACTCATCCGAGATTTGAAACAAATCTTCTTTATGCTCTATATAAAGTTCTGGACAGATGTGTGTTCTGCAACTTCTCAGAGTTCAAGTTCATTATTCTTGAGTTGTTCAAGTTTATTGTTCTTCGGGAGAAGAACTTAGAGTCTTTGGGAGAAGACAGTCTGCAGAATGAAGGTAGTTCAACTATGCAGACGTTGAAGACGAGTGGTGCTCGCTGAACAAGTCCAAGAAGATGATTCAACACACCAGCGACAGAAATTAAGAGGGAGTCTTTCTTTTGTGTAAGTCTGATTAGTGATTGTAATCTTGATATCTTAGTGGATTGTTCAATGTCTGGGTGTGGCCCCGAGGAGTAGGTTTTTACCGAACCTTGTAAAAATTGCATGTGTTCTTATCTTATTATTCTTTAGATAATTTCAATTAATCTAATAATTAACAATCATTGGATTAATTGTTAAAACCGGGTCTAACATTACCCTTTGTCCATTGAAACTGTACATTGCCATACAATTGTAGCTCATATACCTCTCTTTATCATGATGGTGGAAAACTATGACCCAATTTGTCGACCCACCTGAATGTACTTAAGTGGGTTAGAATTTTTTATTTTTTTCAACTTACTAAGTGGATTAGGGTTGAGGCTTAACCCCAATTAACCCAATTATTTCTAATTATTTATAATAAATATAATAGTAATATATAAATGTGTATATATATATATATATAATACAACTTATTTATAAAATAATGAGTTTAGGTTAGGTTTAGACACATTAATATAGGTGCTCAACCTAATCTAATCCATGCAACCTTGATTCTTCTCACACCATTGTATTACATATTCTTCTCTCTCTCTCTCTCTCTCTCTCTCTCTCTCAATCATTGTTTCCTATTTTCTTTCATCGAAGAAACCTTTTAGATGAGAATTGTCATGAATCTCCACATATTAAGGATTCTCTAGTAATTTTTCAGGTGACCCAGGTAGTGAATCTCCACCGTTGGAATGTCTAGATTTTCATGTCGATTGGTTTTATTGGATCTATTATAGTAATCTAACTTGAAAACTCAAAAAAGGAATAGAGAAAAATCCAAAAGTAGCAGAAACAAATAAGTGATGCTATGTAAATGGAATCATTCCACTCTCTAAAAGCAAGCATTTTTCTTATTAGAGTGAGATGAAATGAAGAAAACTATATCACTTAAAACTTAGTTGGGGTTGGGTCTCACACAAGAAAATGGCCTCTCTACTAATATATGTTCTGAAAAAGATTAAGTCAAATTATATACATGATTATAATACTTCGTTTTAACCAAAAACAAAAATAAAAATACATCACCAATGTATGGTTTATACTTTTACGTACTTGCTTGAGTTTTCTGCTCGAAGCTTAAAGTAGTGCAGCCAATTCCATTATTATAAATCAAATAGATGTTTGAAGCAGCTATGACAAAACTATTGGCAAAAACTATTGTTGGTTTTAGAGATAGGTTGACCCGGTTGGTTCGACTCGGGGTCCCCACTTAATGGGACGTCCATACTTGATTAGTAGTGTGGATGTGGAGAATTCTCTCCTAATGAGATTAGGAGATAGAGTCCTAGGTCGAGTTGAGTTGAGTCTTCTATATATAGAAGAATCCTCCTCCCTATCCATAAGTTACTAATCACGTTTTTGTGAATCCACCCCTAGAGAACTCTCTCTTCTTTTCGTAAAAAAAACACTCTATTCTCTTCATCTCTTCTTCTCACGGAGATCTGGATTTGCTATTGACAGTTCGATAGAGATCTTCCGTTGCAGATTCGGCTTTGTGTGCATCGAAATAAGTGATCTGGATCGTTTACAACCTTTAACTATCAAAAAGAATAATCTCATCATATAAATTGAACATCTCAATTCGACAATGCATAGAAGTAAGAAAATAAAGAATAAATTATTATTTTGCATTTACATTTTAAGTTATAGTACTCAGGACACAATAGGTAATTAAAGGGAGACCATTAACAAAACCAAGCATCCCTTTCATGCATCATGCATCATGCGCAAGTGAAGAGACATGATGTGAATAGCCATATCTATCATTTGTGAAACAGGTTCAAGATTTCTTTGACTAATTGACCAATTGTTACCCATAATCAAATGAGAGCATTTCGTCTGGTCCACGAAGCTGATAGACTCAAGTACAAGTATTTAAACATGGAGTACAAGTATTATAATGGAGTACAAGCATTACAACGCAGAGTACAAGTGTACTGCAGCTAATAGAACAACTTCGTGGACCAGACAAAATGCTCTCCACTCAAATGCCTCTTCTCCTGATTAGAAGACCCATCAGCATTCGTCCTTTAGTTCCAGTCAAAAGACAAAAGGAAGATGAAATGATTAAACTTGCAAGTATATATCACCAAGAAATCCAAGTAATTGAATTCTCATTTTCATTTTTATCCTTGAAATAACATATGACCCATTTATCCAGGTCATAAAGAAATCCAAAATGGAAACCCCCTTTAATGTATATACACTGGATAAAAAAAAAGTAGATGGACCTTATATTTCTGGAGAGCATTTCATCTGGTCCCAAAATGGTGAAAGATCGGCTGGAGCGTACGTGTATGCATGACACACATCCAGATGATCTTGTCTTTTAATGATGAGGTGGGAAACAACTTGGACGCGTGACGGAAATCCACACAGCTTCGTGGACCGGACGAAATGCTCTCATATTTCTGGTTCACATCATACTGAGAAAGTAAAGGCACGTGTACATAGAGGATAACTTTTTACATCGCCAGTTAGGATTCTATAATTGAAATATACCTTTGTGCATAATGGAGAATTCACATGTCTTGGGGCAAAGTCTTAGTAGTAGAGTGACCCTAGAGAAACAGAAATTGTAAACGGTACAATGTTAGATGTGTGATAGTGGTGATGACGAATTTGTAAAAGGATAAAATGTATTAAGAAAAAACCAATTACAATTATCAACTAGAGAGTAAGGTAGGTAGTCTGTCTCAAGACAAACTAAACCGTCGCGCAGCCGTTCTGTTAAGAGCGTTCCTTGTCAATCTTTAACTGTAGAAAAGACAAAAGAAAGGGGTAGAAGGAAATGAGGGATTGCAATAACTAAGGAAGGGAAGTGAATGCAATCACAGAGCAGAAAAACCTCACAGGTTTTGAAGATTTCTCTCTTTCTCTTTCAATGTATCCTTCTCACTCTTTTTTCAGGTTTCAGGTCTTAGCCCCCTTTCAATGGAGGACGGGCACTGGTATTTGTAGAGAGTTTACACTCTCAGTAGGCCAAGTGTCACTCAGCTAAGCGTTTAGAGGGGGGCCCTCGAGTGCTAAGCAGCTCTTGAGTGACACGTGGTTCTAGAAAATATCTTCAGGGATGCGTGTCTTTCAACACGGCTAAGTTACTTCCAGAGAAAAGAGACCAAATCATTTCAAACCTTAAAAACTGC
>JAUPMG010280479.1:0-18453 GCA_031762675.1 Pachysandra terminalis | reverse complement strand
GGTTTGAAATGATTTGGTCTCTTTCTCTGAACGTAACTTAGTCGTGTTGGAGTACACGCATCCCTCAAGATATTTTCCAGGACCACCTGTCACTCAGGATTCGCTTAGCACTCGAGAGTCCCCCTCTAAACGCTTAACCGAGCGACACTTGTCCTATTAAGAGTGAGAAACTCTCTACAAGTACCAGTGCCCATCCTCCATTAAAGGGCATCGATCCAAAATCTGAAATCTGGACTTAGAAACCCTGAAACCTGTAACAACAGTGAGTAAATACACTGAAAGAGAAAGAGAGAAATCTTCAAACCTATGAGGTTTTACTGCTCTGTGACTGCATCCTAACTACCTCCTCCAGTTATTGCATCACACCCTTCCTTCTACCCCATTCTCTTTGTCTTCTCCACAGATCAAAGTTAACAAGGAACTCTTGATAGAACGGCTGCGCGACGATTTAGGCTGTCTTGAGATAGACTTCCCTACATTTTTCTCTGGTCTGACGAGTGTATTGGTCTGAATATATTAGTTGTTCATCTATTCTAATATATTTAGTCTGTTACAAATCCGTCATCACCAATGTTTGATGAAATCGAATTGAATATGGATTGAATTCATATTTGAAATCAATTTTCTTCAATCAAATCCATAATCAATCCATTGGATTTCAAGGGCTAACCATTTACACGATGTTTTTGAATCAAATTAGGATATTGATTTGACCCCCTAAATGCAACCAACTTGACTTGGTCACAAATAGTATCATGTCTAGGCCTATGGGTCATAAAGGATAGCCCAATCCATTACAAAAGCCTAAATCCTTACAACACTACTATCGGAACCAAAAAACCCTAATCCTGCATCATCTCTTCTCTATCCCTCTGACCTTGCTTGTGCGTTTGGGCAAGTACTTTTTGGATAAGTGACTCAATGAAAGCATTTATCGACCACATTGTTCAATGTTAAGTTGCTTAGTCTAAAAAACAGATTATGTTTGGTAAATACATGTAATTTGGCCCCTTAGGACAAGTTTGTTAATTTTTCAATCAGATCTCCTCCAATCATGCATCTTCAAATCTCTCAAATCTGTTAATTCGTCAATCAGATCTCTTCTAATCATGCATCTTGTTATCTTGGTGAGATACACATGATATTGTATATCTCACATTTACTGTGGATGTATGCACTCCTTTTGATATTTCTGTATACACCCCCCCTCAAACTTATGTAGATTTGCAAATTTGAATGAGTTTGATTTGATAATAGTATCAATTTGCCAATTTCCAAATTTTCATTATTCTTGTCATTGCCGCCATTGAAGTGCATGGAGAGAACAATACGGGCCTCAATGGGCCGGTCAGTAGAAGGGATATCCTCAATGAGTAAGGGCCTTGATGTGTTGAATAGCCTCTTAGGCAATAAAATGGGCCTCTTTGGGCCAATGACTCCATGAACTTGCTTATGGTTTTGCCACAGGGTCTCGGACTTTTAAAGGGACATCTTTGGGCCTAAAATTGGATCCTTGTCATCTTGTGTTTGGTCTCACCAAAAGGGATCATGAGTCCTAAAAATGATCGTTATGGACCAAACAAGTGGACTCTTTGTGGCCATACTACTTTCTTCTTCTTCTTTTTTCTCTTCTCTCCTTCACACTATCCACGAGATAACAAGAAGTGCTTCAAATCCAAACCAGATTCAAATCATAATGATCTCAATGATGAGAGTTAGCTTTGATGTGATGAATTTTGAAGAGTATATACCACATGACATAGGAGATGCTCATCAAACATAAGTAATATAGCAAATATACGGGAGCATGGTAATACAGTGAGTAGTGGAGTGTCCTATCAACTCAAGCAGTGATGAGAATGAAGATTTTATCAAAAGAATGATTCAATGAGAAGATTGTGATTATGGAGATTTAATTGAAGATATTTAGAAATGTTTCAAATTTATTTCTTAATTAGATATTAGGATTAGCTAATTTCTACATTTATCTGTGTATCTCTTTTTTATTTAAATCTCCAATGGGGTCTCTTTGTAATCACCTAGAATTATCAATAAATCAGTTTTTCTTCAATAAGATCACAAAAAACTAGAGAATCGTGTGGCTGAGATCACTGTGAACTACCCCGAGTCGGGTGGACCTTAGATAGATCGGATAAATTGGAGTCGCCACCACTCATTGAGTTCGGGTGTGAATGGTCACCCATGGGTTGGTCTTTTATCTTAAAATAGACCAAAAAATAAGCTTTTGAAACATGGTCTAACCAGAATGGGTAGGGAGGTTTAGTTAAGAGTGCAGGAAGGTGTTAGGCACCCACTTTCTTCCGGTTTAACCGGTTACCTGGTTTAATCTTATTTTTCCAATTAAATTAAATCTTAAAAAATTAAAAATCTAGAAATACTTAAAAACTTACACACCTAAAAATACCTAAATATAAAATACCTAAGATAGGAAAAATCTAAAAAAACTCTAAGATACTTAAAGTGGCCTAAAATCATCTTAAAATAAATATAAAATAAAAAATTTAAGAAACCCTAAAACCTAAGAATCTCAAAATTAATCTAATCCCAAATAAATAAGTCTAAAAAGCCTAATCTAAAATTTTAATAAAGAAACTTTAAAAATAACTAAATGCATAACTATAATAAAATACATCTAAAACTAATACTCTAAAATATTAAAAATCTAGAAATAACTAAATTAAAAAAAATAAAAATAAAAATAAAAATCCTAAATCAATATCAAAATCTAAGTTTCTAAAAACTAACAAAATTAGATGGAACTAATCATAATTCTATAAAAAATAAACAAAAAATTAATGGTAAAATTAGATTATCCTATGATATTAAATAAGAAAAATTGCACCTAAAATTTATTAAAATCCACCCAAACTAAGATTGCTATAATGGAACTAATCTAATTCTATAAAAATAAACAAATAAAAATTCTAAATCAATATCAAAATCTAAGTTTCTAAAAATTAAGAAAATTAGATGGAACTAATCATAATTCTATAAAAAATAAATAAAATTAATGGTAAAATTAGATTATCCTATGATATTAAATAAGAAAAATTGCACCTAAATTTATTAAAATCTACCCAAACTAAGATTGCTATTAACAAATAATAATGGAATTCATTCAAAGCTAAATTATTTATAAACAAAATTCTCCATGACATAGGTTCAATGCATCTCTTATAATCATGATAAAAAAAAATAATAAATAAATAAATGAATAAAATAAAATAAAAATTTTTCAAATACCTGTAACAGCGGGTCGCGATCTTTGAGCTTTGCAATTCTTTTGGACTAGCTTAACTGGAGCGGCAAGGGCGACAGATCCCGCAGGTCGCGTTCTTGACGAACGAAGAAAAAGATGTGGACGAAAGGGGGTGACGGGGTTGTTGTGGAATTAAGAACAGGGGCGGGTTTGGTTGATGCCGATGTGATGAGCGAAGGGAAGGGATGAGTGTTGTTTTTCTTGCTGCGGCAGGACGAAGCAGGTGATGCGACGGCGATTGGGGTTGTTGCTGACGAAGAAGAAGAAGTTTTGTTGTTAGCCGGAGAAGAAGGATGAACTGCTACTGGGGTTTCTTGCTGGACGAACGATGAAGGGTTGGTGCGTTTGGGTTTTGGACGAACCAGGTGGTGTTTGGGTTGGCTGCGGCTGTGGCCAGTGAAAGGGGATCGGGAGATTGGTGTTAATGGAGGTTAGAGGTCTGAGTGGATGGAGGAGGTCAGAGCTGTTGCGTCAATGGCCGCAACAGCTGGTCTTGGCGGTTTTGCTGGGTTCGAACAGAGGTGGGTAATGGAGGTGCTGGTGTTTGGATGGGAGATTGGTGGAGGACGATGGTGTTCTGCGATATGGTATGAAGGTTTCAACTGGCTTTTACAGCAAAACGCAGGGCTGCAACGAACATTGATGAGGTTGAGATGCTCGGCTACTGGTTTTGGCCGGAGAACAGAGACGAACAGAGGGGTGGCTGAACTTGGCCGAATCTCAGAACACAAGAGAAGGGGCCATGGCTTTGGCTGAAATTCAGAACAGAGAGGGAGAGGGGTGTGGCTTTGACTGAAATTCAGAACAGAGACGGAGAGGGGTGTGGCTTTGACTGAAATTCAGAACAGAGAGAGAGAGGGGTGTGGCTTTGGCCGGACAACTGAACTGAAGCTTTGGCAGAATGGCAGGGGCTGAACAAGGATGAGGGAGGCTGGGGGTGCTTGCTTTGAATCAAAATACAGACGAATCCTCCTCTCCTCTTTTCCTTTTGAGGTTGCCTCATATTTATAGCCATGGAGGGTCGGCGACGGCGACCTCTCCTCCTCCATCTCTAACTCTTCAATCTTCATCTCTTCCCCCCTTTTTCTTCCTCAAATCTATCCTATCTAATCTTCTCTTAATCCAATCTATTAGCTTTAATCCCCTTGATTCGTTCCTCCTAAACTCTTTTTTTCTCTCTCTTCCGTGAAGACACAGAAGAAGAAGTCTTCTTCTTCTTATTTTTATTTCAATACATCCTATTTCCATTAATATCCCAAACTCCCCTACCTCTTATTCTTTGTTATAAAATCTAACCTAAACAACCCTAATCCATTTTTAATTTTAATCCTAATCCTAATTCTAAATCTAATCTTCTAATCAAAACTAATCTAACCTAAGCTTCTAAATGTGTTTTAAAACAGATCCTAGCCTAATCACAATTAATTTTATTTAATTAAATTTTTTTGAAGTCCGTTATAAATATTGACCAAAAATACCCCTCTTACCACTAACTTAAGAATTTGACCAAATTACAGCCATTTAAAGTATTTTGCACGAAAAGGTCAAATCCGAAGTCGGAATATTTTTCGATATCCGAAAAGTCTCAAATTTGACCCGAAACAACATCAGGGGCAAAACGGTCATTTTTCCTATGATCTCGGAACTAGACGATTGTATACTCGTTGAAACACATTTTCTGCCTAGAATTCAATTATGATGCCAGAAATAGATTTTGGTGAATGACGTAGCGCATTGGGTTCACTGAGGGTATTTTAGTAATTTCATACAACTCTAGGGGTTTTGACGAGATGTTTGGCTTAAGTGGATTAGGGATTGAAGATGACGATATGCTTGCCAAAGTGCCAAGCTCAAGCCTCCAAAAATTGCAAAGATCAAAAAGAACAATTTTTCGTGAAAATTGGAGTGTCTACAATCACTATAATGGAGTTCTGAACCACATGATCAAGTAAGGCTTTCATTGGTAATTCCATAAACTATTTGATTGTAAAGCTTTCATTGAGGAAGTTCTGAATCCATGGAATAGTAAATGGTAAAAGTGGAGGATGGATCATGAGTGTGGATGACAACAGCAGTGCTCTCTGCTAGAAAAGTTGATCAGAGTAGTAGGACAGTAAGCACATACCAATCGTTTGCTTTGATCCTATGAATAGAAACTGATTTTATTGAAATCTTGAATAATTCCAAAGAGACCCTCTCACTGATTGAATTATTGATGGTGTGGATAAGTGCTTTAACATGGAGGCCCATAACACATTTCAGGCGAACATACCAGGTCCAGACCCGTCTCTATACCTGGGTCTGGAGTGGGCCCACCAACATAGCCAGTCCATGATAAAACCCTAACCCTTCAACAGCTGTTCTTTCACTCCTCCGTTGCCGCATCGAACAGAAACTTCGATCCCGATCAGTGCGTAAGGTAAGAGAAATCTCTCTCTCTGAGAAATTCTGCATCTTAGGTTTACTTGGCTTTGTTTGGTTGTTTTGTAGAGGAGAGAGAAGGCAAGATGAGTCGAGGAAGCGCAGCGGTTCCCAAGGGGAAGAAGAAGGGATCAACCTTCACGATCGACTGTGCGAAACCAGTCGAGGACAAGATCATGGACATCGCATCACTGGAGAAGTTCCTCCAGGAGAGGATCAAGGTCGGCGGTAAGGCTGGAGCTCTCGGCGACGCCATCACCGTCACCCGTGACAAGAACAAGATCACGGTTACCTCTGACAGCAATTTCTCTAAGCGGTATTTGATTTTTCTTTCTTTGGTTATTTTGTATGTTTATGCTGTTTTCACTTTCGTGCACTGCTTGTGTATATATAGATATTCAAATTGGTTCCATGAATGGATCTTGTTCTCTGTGGTAGATTCATAACTATATGAGTTTGACTGAATTTCGAGATTTATATTTGTCAAATAGTTTAAATTCAATATAAAAAAAAAAGGTAGTTGGATTCCTAACTAACCTAGTTCATGAAGAATTTTGGTAGTCTTTAATTACTATTTGGGTAGTAATTCTGGATGAACTGAGTAGGGCAAGGATTGTTTCAGAAAATGTGAAAGTTGTTGTGCTAGTGAGTTATATTGCTAGAGAAATTTTGCAGGGTTGAAGCTAGGGGTGTAATTCGGTCAGTTTGGTTTCGGTTTAGTGGTCAAACCTAAACCAAACCGAATTACATTGTCAAAGTTGTTACCCTCGAGTTATATTGCTAGAGAAATTTTGCGAGGTTGAAGCTAGGGTTGTAGTTTGGTCAGTTTGGTTTCGGTTTTGTGGTCAAACCTAAATCAAACCGAATTACATTACACTAAACCAACAACTGAACCAAATCGAAATAGAAACCGATTTAGAAAATCGAAAACATGACTGAACTATAATGAATAAAACTGAAAACCAGACCGAACTATAATGAATAAAACTGAAAACCGAACCAAACCGAAAACTTTTGTTTTTTGATTTGGTCTGACAAAATTAATACTATTTTCTATATAAAACACATAAACACGTACATATGCTTATATATATAATCTACTTCGATTTTTCGGTTTAGTCAAAGCCTTAACCGAAAACCAAACCAAATTAATTCGTTTTTTTATTTCTAAACCATTACCATTTACCAAACCAAAATGAAAAAAAAAAAAACTAAACCAAGCCAAACCAACTTTTTCTGTTTGTTTTGTTCGGCTTTTGGTTTAAACCGAACCAATTGACACCCCTAGTTGAAGTTGAAGCTGAAGCTATGGATGGCTTGAAATTAAGATTAATGGCATCTCTTTCCCCTCAAGGGGTTGATCTGGTTTTCAGCATTATAGTGACATCAATGAAGTTCAGTTGGAAAATCAGTAGATTTTCATCATCTACTTCGTATGGAAACCAGTTTGCATTAAGATGGAGCATAGAAGCCATCCTCCATATTTGTTCCACGCACATTCTGGAAATGTTCAATGATAAGTGAATTCTTTGAATATTCAACAAGATCATCTGGGTCTGAAGTTGGACTCTTAGATCAACCCTTTGGGACTTCTCGTTACAGTTTTGCTTAATATCCGAAAGGGATGTGATGTGTTAGATGGCTAGGATTTCCTATTGAATTGGTCTTGTACGTGACATTTGAGTGGCCCAAGCTAATTCATAATCTCATCGTCATGCATAAACACACATGCCATAATCTGATGCACGAGGCCCAACGCGATGCATACCCACATTGTGGACTAGCTATACAAGTGATGACCAAGGTTTTAAATTTCGATATCACCAGACATTTCGCCACATTTTTCTGGCCAAATTCTGGCGATATTTTCCTGACCTGGCAGAATATTTCACCAGGTTGGAGAGATATTGGGAAAATATTTCGCTATATTTCGTTGAAATTTTGACAAGATGAGGGAAAAGGGGAATTCAGCTAATTCCCCTACATTTCGTCTCGCTTGGGGGCCATTTTCGCCGGCATGCCGGAGAAATTTAAAACCTTGGTGATGACTTGGCATCCCAGTTATGCTTTTTAATTTTCATTTTTTTCTTGGGGAGTGATACTCCCAAATGAGGTATCTGCTATTTTCCTCTACAACTCTTTGGGTCGATAGCATGAATCCTATTTTAGCATGTCAACTTATCAGTTATGTGCCTTCAAATCCTTTCTAATTGACCGGATCTGAGTCCTTTTTGGGCTTCCTCTGGCCCCTTGGGGTCCTTCAATTTGGACCATTTATCACCTTTTCACAGGTGCCTCTATTCCTATCGACTTTCCTTTATTTTATCATCTATCATGGTTTCTCCTAGACTCTTTACAATATGCTTTCTCATATAGCCCGTTGGGGTCTTTCAGTTTGGACCATTTAGCACCGTTTCACGAGTGCCTCTATTTCAATTGATTTTCCTTTTTTTTTTATCATCTATCATGGTTTCTCCTAGACTCTTTACAATATGCTTTTCTCATATCTTATCTTGGTATTTTCACATACCATTTCAGCATTCTTTGCCCTTGGTTACTTGGATCTTGAAGTGGAACGGGACTTAGCTATTTTCATATCTTGGCTTACTCGTCTGATTTTGTGTTCTTGGCGATTGGTCCACCTGGTTCATGTGATTAGGGATCTGGTTAATGGGTTAAATATCTCTTTTACTCGTGCATAGATCTGCTAATGACATGGCTGACAGGCTAGCCAAGAAGGGGTTTTACAGGGCGATATGTTTAGCGGTGTACCACCAAGCGATATGCTGTTTGGGCACAGACTCCTCAGTCTGGGTTTGTTTGGGGATTTTGGAGGGCTTGTATATGTATTTGGGGGTTGTTTTTCCTTTTGGTTGTCTCTCTCTTTTTGGTCATCCTCGGTGACCTTTCTTTGTATCTCCCCTTCTTTTTAATTATTAATGGCATCTTGTTAATTATTCAAAAAGAAAAGAAAAAAAAAAAAGAAAAGAAAAAATTTTCTCATCCTATTCCTTTTTTCTGCCTTACATTCTGCCCCATAGTTTACAGTGGGTCTGATCATGGTTTTAAATTTGTACCAAAATTTAGCGAAATTTCCTCCA
The DNA here is from genome assembly GCA_031762675.1 of Pachysandra terminalis. Taxonomy (NCBI): domain Eukaryota; kingdom Viridiplantae; phylum Streptophyta; class Magnoliopsida; order Buxales; family Buxaceae; genus Pachysandra; species Pachysandra terminalis. The sequence goes on along the minus strand of JAUPMG010280479.1, from coordinate 9,651 downwards.
AAGTTTGCCTATTTGATGGGGACTGTTGTATTTCTCTCATCTTGATATTTCCCTTATCTTGATTCTTTATTTTTTTTTGATAACTTGGGTGTCCGGGCCTTAGGCCCGACTATATTGATTCTTCTCAATATAGTTTTTTTATGAAAAATTTGTGAAGCACAGAAATTCCTTATTCTGAAGATTATTTTCCTTTGAAAATTTAGACCAGGGGTCTAAAAGCTATCTTATTAAAAAAACATACCTGCTGGGGCTGAATAACCTAAAATAGAGAGGCCTTTAAAGTCGTCTCTCTGACATGTGGTAGTTGAATTTTAAAATCTGACGTATATTGAGCTTTGAAGGCACTCTTGCTCCAAGTGAATCTTAAAATTTAACCCTCTATCTCCGTCTTTCCTTCCCGCTCTCACCCTGTGCCCTGATGACTTGGATCCCTCCGTATATCTAGTTTTATATTTTATTTATTCTAGTTTGTGTCAATGATATTACATCCTTTGCATTTCCTCTTGATTACCAGTTTTCAGCTCATTCATAATCATTGCAAAAAAGATAGGGACTCATGGCTGAACCCTAATGTATGCATTGTCACTAGAAATTCATTTGTCTTGCCTCGAAACCTTATCGCGCTCGTCAGTCCTAAATGATTTGATAACAATGTATTTGTTGAGCATTACTTTCTTTTCCTAAACACATTAATCCAATGTTTATAAGCAAGGATGCACTCCTTGATTTCATTTTTTTTCTTCCTCTTTTTTGGTTGTTCAATGAATATGATCATTCTTATGTATTTTTGGAACCAATCTAGTCTGGTAAATGCGCAAGTGTCTCAGTTCTTAATCTGCTGTTCAGGTATCTCAAGTACTTGACTAAGAAGTATTTGAAGAAACATAACGTGCGGGATTGGCTTCGGGTGATTGCTTCCAACAAAGAGCGGAACATGTATGAATTACGATACTTCAACATTGCCGAGAACGAGGGCGAAGAGGAAGACTGAAGATCCAAATCAGTCTCTCCTTTGGTTCTTGTATCTGCTTTACCTTCGCTTAGCTAAGCCCAGATTTTTCTTTTTGTTTAGAATTGTATCTGGTTTGAACTTAATGTTCTGAAATTTTGCTTACTGGTTATTGGGTATCTGGTTTTCATTTATTAAATCCGGGATTCGAAAATGCAAGCATCTTTTTCCCCCCTATAAAATTAATATGGGCAGAGATGATGCTTGAAACTTTTGCAGCTGTTTTTGCAAGATTATTTGGTTGTTCACATTTCTGGGCAAATTTGATTCTAGGAATATTGGAATCAGTTGGTTGCTTTTACAAATCATATCTAAGCAAAGGAGATTTGGGCTGCGTTTGGTGTGGCTTGTGCTTTTGGATAAGTGACTCGATGAGAGCACTTATCCACAGCAACAATAATACATGTATTTAGTGCTTACTGCTTATGAACAATTTTAACAAGAATTTACAAGCAAACCTTCAATATGGATAACTAAGATAAAACAAGAATAATTTTGAACATTCACTAATAATTAGATGTCGTTATCAATCAACTTGTTTGGTATTGATATACAAAACCATAAAACAATCAAACCCAACTTTTTTTTCTCTTAGGGTCTGTTTGGATCGCAGGACTCCAGGGGTGGGAATTGGGATTGGAAGGTGTGAATTCCAATTCAAGTGTTTGGATGACCAATTTTTATGGAAATCATAAATCACGTGTGCATTCTAATACCACACAATTTTCACAGTTCTTTAGAATTGTAATTCATAAGGGGGGAGGGTGGGGGTGGTTTATTGTAATTCCAATGTAGATGGGATTTTAAAGTGTTAAACTCCACTTATACCTCGCCACCTTCACCACCATCACCGCCACACTACCACCACCACCCCACCATCACCACCCACCACCACGCAACCTTCACCACCACCACCCAACCAAGCCACCATGCCACTTTCACCGCCCCACTACCCCCACCACCACCACCATACCACCTTCAAATGTAATTTTCAGCAAATTCCACACAGTGTCAACCAAACACCAAAATTGTAACATCTATGAATTTAAAGTCATATGCATTGTAATTCTCGTGAAAATTTAAGTTCATGCTATCCAAATGAACCTAGAAGATATTCTATTTAGGGGTGTAATTTAGTTGGTTTGGTTCGGTTTAGTGGTCAATATTAAATCAAATTAATTACAATATACTAAACCAAAAATCGAATCAAACTGAAATACAAACCGATTTAAAAAACCTAAAACCAAATTAAATTATAATCAATTAGACCGAAAATCGAACCGAACCCAAATAGAAACTGAAAACTTCGGTTTTCGATTCCGATTAAATTTCATAAAATTAATACTATTTCCAATATAAAACACACATAAACACATGTGAATCATGTGAATTCTTTTTATGGCTTGAAATTGTTTGATTAGTCGACAGCTTCATTTTACTTGACCAAATAGCTGTGTTTTTTCTCCTTTTATAAAGTGGTATTGAGTTGATTGATTAGATATATACATATATATACTCACATGCACTTTTTGTATGCACACAGGGATCTCCTATATCTTCGCGAAGTCTATGCTCTTCATCATTGTCTCATGCAATACAAAGAGAGAAAATATTTATCTGTCTCGCCGGAATTCCGGCGAGCGTCGGATTCCGGCGAGGGCAGTTCGCCTGGAATCTGATTCAGAGTCTCCGGTGGAACTCAGCTTGGTTTATCATCTTTGCGTATACCGGTGAGCTGGATTGTTCATCTTCTCTTTATTTATTTCTTTTTCTTTGCTTTTATGGAGATTTCTAATCTTAGTTATTCTGATTTTGAATATTTGATTCTTTTTTATTCTTCTTTTTTTCCTCTTCTTCGAGGAATCGAATCTCAATTTTGTGATCGGTATTGCAATGCAGTTCATATCGATGTTCTTGTTTCATTTGCATGTTTTGATTCGGTACTTCGATTGTTGTTTACTGAATTATTTCCTTGATCTTCATTACTCACTTTTGTTGAAACGAAAATCCTTTTTTCTTTTCCAGGTTTTGATTAACTTCTCTGTTGAAGTGTGCATAGGGCCTAGTGAACTCTCGTAGAGAAATTGATGTAGAAGAAAGATGGTAGAGTAGTTAAGAAGCGATCAGACTCAAATGAAAATTCGTAATAGAGAAACTAAGAATTTAAAATTTAAAAAAAAAAAAAAAAAAAAAGGAAAGATGAGTATTGTGAAATTTAGATAAAATAAAGCTTTGATATTATGGCTTGATGGCTGTAACACTTTGTCCACATAGTTGTTTTGAACATTCAAACTCAGCTAGGGTTTATGTGTTATGATTTTCATTTGCCTGTATTTGAATTGCAGAGTCAACAGTATTCTCACTTCTTTAATGAAATAGTGTCTCTAGATTTTGTCTTACTTCCTCTAGAAACTTCACATAATCTGCATATGCTATCTGAATGTAGGCGGTTATTAGTGATGGCTTGATGATACAAAATGAAGGTTTCTGATATCCACCAGATTATGAGATTTCTTTTTTTTTTTAATGGTCATCCACCTTTTGGATTCCAATGAAATGATCCAGTTCACTTGAAACTTTTGGCTTAATTAGGTAAATTAGCTTTGCAATATTGGAACATGTCCATCCTCGATACGTTTCGAATACACCACAGACGCATTCAGGGGACTTGGGAGCCATCCTGATTTTTGAGGCCGTATTTATAGCCATACAAATCTATGGTGTCATTCGGACAGCTTGAGAAAACGTGCTTAATGCTCATTTGGAGATTACATGGAAAACACTGTTAAGAACATTGAGTGTATTATTCAGTCCAACATATCTCTTTGTTTTGGTCCTAGGCCCCCCTGTATGATTGATGCATATGGCTGTGAAGAAAGGAAGCTTCTTCTAATTTTCTCATCCTGATGCAAAAATCATCACGAGATAAATGGAGAGCTCTTGTATATTAATAAGCAAATACACACACACACACACACAGATATATATGTAATGGGTTATGTTGGATTACTATTAACTGGGTTGTGAATGTCATATGCTACATCTGTTAGTGTAATTAACATTTTATGATGCATGTCTGTGTGATCTTCTGACATTGGATTTTGGTAAAGTCTTGAATTAAATACAACAGACCTGGGTTTAATATATCCATCTACACCTAGAAAATAGCACTCTGATCGTCAATTTCTTTAATGAACTTTAGAATTAGATAGAATCCATTATTTTCAAGAAAATGGAATTCACTGCTCAGAATACATAACAAAATAGATATCCTTGATAATGTCTTGAATTAAATACAACATACTGAATTGTTTCCTTGATCTTCATTATTCACTTCTGTTGAAACAAAAATCCTTTTTTCTTTTCCAGGTTTTGATTAACTTCTCTGTTGAAGTGTGCCTAGGGCCTAGTGAACTCTCGTAGAGAAATTGATGTAGAAGAAAGATAGTAGAGTAGTTAAGAAGCGATGAGACTCAAATGAAAATTCGTAATAGAGAAACTAAGAATTTAAAATTAAAAAAAAAAAAAAAAAGGAAAGATGAGTATTGGGAATTTTAGGTAAAATAAAGAACTGGGATTATGGATTGATGACTGTAACACTTCGTCCACATAGTTGTATTGAACATTCAAGCTCAGCTAGGGTTTATGGGTTATGATTTTCATTTGTCTATACTTGAATTGCCGAGTCAACAGCAATCTCACTTCTGTAATGAAATAGTATCTCTAAATTTTGCTTTACTTCCTCTAGAAACTTCACACAATCTGCATATGTGATCTGAATGTTAGGCGGTTATTAGTGATGGCTTGATGATAAAAGATGAAGGTTTCTGATATCCACCAGATTATGAGATTTAAAAAAAAAAAAAAATTTAATGGTCATCCACCTTTTGGATCCCAATGACTGATCCAGTTCACTTGAAACTTTTGGCTTAATTAGGTAAATTAGCTTTGCAATATTGGAACATGTTAGAACATGTCCATCCTTAATATGTTTCTAGTACACCTCAGACGCATTCAGGGGACTTGGGAGCCAACCTGAAGATTATTGATGCCATATATTTAACCATACAAATCTATAGTGTCATTCAGACAGCTTGAGAAAACATGCTTAAAGTTCGTTTGGAGATTACATGGAAAACACTGTTAAGAGCATTTGAGTGTAATCTTTAGTCCAACACATCTCTTTGTTTTGGTCCTAGGCTCCCTGTATGATTGATGCCATGGTTTTAAAAAAATTCACCAAAAGGGCCCCAACGAAACGAAATGTAGGGGGAATTCGCTGAATTTCCCCTTTTCCCCCATTTCATCCAAATTTCGGCGAAATATAGCGAAATATTTCCCCAACATTTCTCCAACCTGGCGAAATATTCTGCCAGGTTGGCGAAATGTCTGGCGATATCGAAATTTAAAACCTTTTTGATGCATGTGGCTGTGAAGAAAGGAAGCTTCTTCTAGTTTTCTTATCCTGATGCAAAAATATTCATGAGATGAATGGAGAGCTCTTGTATAGTTATAAGAAAATACACACATACACACACACACACACACACACACAATGCTGGATTATGTTGGATTACTATTAACCGGGTTGTGCATTTCATGTGCTACATGCGTTTGCGTAATTAACATTTTATGATGCATGTCTGCGTGGTCTTCTGACATTGGATTTAAAGTGATCCAGATATATTTGAAACACTTTTCGTATGTGCAGGCCAATTTACTACTTGATAAGTATCATTGCCGTCTCCTATATGAAACTTGTCTTGAAACTGTGAAAGATGGGTTGGGCATATAAGCATATCGCAGAGAGCTTACTTGGATTTTATAATATTTTGAAGCAAGACAGATGTAAAAGCTACCTGCTTTTCCAATGCGAAACTGCCCTTGGGAATGGGTTGCGAGCTTTCCTGTATTCTCTTGGTATTGCTTATTGTTTTTTGGGGCTATCAGCTATAACTGCTCGTTTTTTCCGTTCTATGGAAAATGTTGTTAAACAAACACGGGAGGTAGTAGAGATAGATCCTGGCACAAATACTGTATCTGTTAGACAGGAAAAGGTATGGAATTATACGATTGCAGACATTACTCTGCTGGCATTTGGGACAAGCTTCCCCCAAATCTCTTTGGCCACCATAGATGCCATCCGAAACCTTGGGCAGCTTTATGCTGGAGGTTTGTGTCTCTTCACCTTTATTATTTTTATTTCAAGGAAATGAGACGACTTCTATTCATATTTCATGTATAAGAATGTTGAAATAAAAGATGAGAGTCAACTCACCTAATTGAACTATCTGTGTATTTACTATTTATCTATGGAAGATACAACTGTTTTCCTACAATTTCAGGGTTAATTTTATATTTGAAGCAGATCCCTAGGTCAGAGACTAGAATCCTTGCATTCTTATCATCCAATCATCATGTAGCAACTATCTTGCACTCTTCTGTTAAGCATGGAAATCTGTCTTCCACATAATATGTTTTGTTTCCTTAATATATCATTATCATTGCTACTTAGTTTCTTACGTTCTGTTTCTTCTTCTTCTTCTTCTTTTTTTTTTTTTTTTTATAATTTTTTTTTATCGTTTTGTTCATCCTACATGTTATCATTTTCCTGTGTTCAGACTTATAAATATATTTCTTATAGCAAATAAAATTCATAGCTCATCCTTGCAATTCTTTTACTTGTTGAATTATCTATTTTACCATTTGATCAAACTATAGATCTATATAATTTTCTGGTAGTTGACCTATAATCCATGCTGAATTAAAGTTCCTCTTCTGCATTTCGTCATTTTTTTCTTTGCTGATAATGTTTCCATTTCAAGAAATCTGCCTTGTATCCATAGTTTCAAGTTTTGGGTGGTAATATCAGTTTCGACAGATATCAATTGAAATTGTAAATAGTATGTGTAGGTCAATACTTCATTAGTTAACTCTGATTCTCCATTGTAGTGGTCAATACATATTAATAGCCGATATATATATATATATATATTGGTTTCAGCAAGGTTCAAAACCCAATCTGAATATCACAATGAGGTTTCTGGCAGGATTCCAATATTCAACAGCTTCGTTGTTGACACTGCCCTTGAGAGGACTTGTTGGAAGGTGAGCTACAATTTGTGATGGTAGAGGAACAATTGATGACAGGGATATAGTTTGTCAAACTAAAATCTCTCTGTTGTTGAGGGAAATACTCAAGCTTCCACAAATTCTTTGAAAAATTTCTAAGGCAAAAATAAGATGTTACGTTACTATTGTTATGGTTAAGTCATAACAGAAAATCCACTTTTAAGTCATAATATCACCGTGAGCATTACATCAACAAAAGCTTTATCCCTACTAGTTGGGGTGGCAACACAAATTCCTATTGCGGCTGCTCCTAAATTCTCTCAGATATGTTCATTCCTCACCTTATCTTACCTAGTCTTTCTACTCATCCATCTCAACATCCTCATCTCAGCTGTGTTCATCCTCTTTTTATGCTATATCTGTCTTATTTCCTACACTTTGTACACTATAAAATAATGTAGTGAAGAATTTCTTGGTCTTATAAATTGTAATCTCATAAAGTATAATACTTGATTGCAGGTTTGGGTCCTGGAACACTTGTAGGTTCTGCTGCATTCGACCTTTTTCCTATCCATGCTGTTTGTGTAGTGGTTCCAAAAGCAGGAGAATTGAAAAAGATATCGGATATAGGTGTTTGGCTGGTAGAGCTCTTTTGGTCATTTTGGGCTTACATTTGGCTATACATAATCTTAGAGGTAATATCATGTTAACCATCCTCTAATTTTGAGCATCACGGCTTTCTAATGGTTTGCTTCCTGTGAGAGGACCCAAAAATTGTCTACAATGTCAATTATGATGAAGAGACTTCCCTTTTAGTATCTAGGCCCTTAGATTTCTAACATGTTGGTCTTAAGAATGCATTGTATGTCTACAATTTTCATAATATAACTCAGCCATTTTAGGTCTTGGAGAGGTTTAAGTTCATGTGCCGAGCAATGAATGTGAGATAACTGACATGTATATCTGTTTAGTGTCCTGTAATTAAATAGCATCAAAAAATTTAATATCTTCTAAAACTTACGATGATATTGATATTAAACTTTTTTAAGTTATAAGTACGGAACAAGATTGAAGATGCCAGCTGGCTAAGTTGGTAAAGTCTTGAATTAAATACAACAGACCTGGGTTTAATATCCATCTATGCCCAGAAGATAGCAATCTGATCATCAGCTGCTTTAATGAACTTTAGAAGTAGATAGAATCCATTATTTTCAAGAAAATGGAATTCACTGCTCAGAATACATAACAAAATAGGTATCCTTGATAATGCCCAGGAATGCTTCTCTGCATTTATTCAATTTTGTTGTGGTTTTTCTTTTTTGACTTTTGCTGTTTTTTATAAATAGTGTTTCTCATATTAGACCTTATTCAGTGTCCTACGAGATTGAACATCAGATATTCTTATTAGGTTTTGTGTAGAAATATATGTTCCCTTAATATAGCACAATGTAGTGCTAAAACCTCATTTTTGAGAGATTTATTACAGGAAATTGAATAAGTCTTTCAAATGAGCACATTATCTGTAGATGTAGAAAAAGGTGCACCAAGTTTTGCTTTGTTGGATCTTATTTTCATCAATATCCAAAAGAGTGCCCCTTTAATCTTTTAATGGAGTTAATGTTGAAGCTGTAAAAAAAAGGGGGAAAATATCTAAAATATTAGCGAGGTTTGGGAGTAAACACTTTCTTTTGGTTAATGCAAGAATACTGCATGCTGTCATATTATTTTCATTATTTCTGCACTTTTGCATTTAGGACTTGGTAGGTCAAAACCTTTTTTTTTTAAACTTTACAGGTGTGGACCCCCAATGCAGTGACCCTGTGGGAGGCATTATTGACAGTACTGCAATTTGGATTATTGCTGATACATGCTTATGCACAAGATAAGCGTTGGCCCTATATATCTCTTCCACTGTATGTTTCTTTATATTAGATTACCATTTTGTAATATCACTTCACGTGACTGACGGAAGGTTCACAATTAATTGATTAGTACATCCCCAAGACTTTGTACTTGGATAATTTTTTGCTGATGCTTCTTGTAAATCTCAGGACAAGAGCTGAGAGGCCGAAAGAATGGGTGCCAGAAGAGGTTGTTTCTTGCAGACATGATGACAATGACTGCAGTGAATTCTTTGAGATACTTCATGCTGATGAAGAGGAAAACAGGAACATTGTTGATATCTTCTCTATCCACGCTAAAAAAGGGTTAGGTACTACTCTGGCATGTCTTAATCTTGTGATGTATGTCTTTCCTGAAATTAATGGTAATTCAATTTCTATAATGTTCTTTTGCTGTTATTTAAGAAGGATGCTCTATCATAAAAACGCAAGCATTTCAAACCTGAAAAAAGGAGGGCACTCATTCATTTGTCACTAATTTCTGTTAGAAAGGACACCATGGTGCAAGTGGATGGCTAGTTTTAGCTTTAGTTTTTGCTTGATTAATGTAAGACATTATATATCCTAAAATATCTTCTTTTTCATATGTAAACTTCTGTAAGATAACGTTTATCCAAATATTTGCTTACAGGTAAAATATTATAATTACTAAAATAAAGAATAAATGTA
>JAUPMG010280460.1:0-18454 GCA_031762675.1 Pachysandra terminalis | reverse complement strand
AATATCTATCTAATGTCTTGTATAATAAACCTAATTACAAGTTGCATTGTAATTTAATACTCATTTTTTTCTATAATCTTTCTTAATCTCTTAGAAACAATAATAATGCAATATAACTTATAATATTATACTTTCGTTTTCTTATGATCTGCGGCCTCTAACAAGTGAGCAACCTAGCTCTATCATATGAGAGAGAGGAAAGGAAGAGGGAAAATGAAAAATAATATTTTATTCTTTACTTTATATATATATTTTAAGTTATACTAAAATATTAAAATGTATAGTATAATAACTTGACGGGTTAATCCAAACATGACCTATTTATTTGTGGGTAGAAAACACTTGACCCAAATCTGACTTGTGGGTTGAAAACTTAAACTCTAGCCCGCAAAAACTCGAGCGAGTTGACAAGTCAGGTTGAAAATTGCCAACTCTAAAGAGGTTTTCTTTGAGGGAAAAGGAGATTTTTTTTTTCTTGGTTATATATGGGTCAGCACTCTGCATCAGATATTATAGGGACTCAGACTTAATAACTTTGTATATAATTGTTTTAAGAGTCAGATTATGGTGACCTAAATCTTTTACTATTTATTGGTAAGTTTTTCATTTTCTTCTAACTCTTCTTTAATTTTCAATTTTAAGGTTTGGTTGGTGGGAATATGTTCGTCTAGCTGTGAATATTAATAAAAGCATGTTGTTGCTTTTCAGGCTTATACTTTTTTTCTTTTTTTTTTCGTTTTTTTTTTGATGCATTAGAAGGAGAAAAAAGGAAAAGCTTTTCTTTTTCTTATTTTAATTTCTGTCTAAAGCATTCAAATTTCAAAGCAATTGAAAAAAAAAATCCAAATTTTGATGTGTATATGATAATGGGTCTCCAATCTCCATGACATTATGGGCTTGAATCCAAGAGCAGATGAAAAGGTCTATTGGACTATTTTGCCTTATGGAAGAGCAGGGATTCTGCTAGAGCACTTCACAGTGCACGGATTCTTTGGGGCTACTTTTTAGCCCTTTGATCAAGGTGTTGACAGCTGGAAATGAAAGAGTGGGGAGATTGATGGGTAAGCTTCCGCATCAATCCTTTAGCCTGATGTAAAGCCACATGGTTGTAGTGACCCGGACCCAACTGGGCCAATTAAAGATTAAATCCTAATTAATCTATTAATTATACATTAAAATTTTATGAAAGTCACCTAGTAGGATTGGACTAATTGATAATTATGTAAAACTATGAGATAAGTACTTAATTAATTAAATGGGCTGGACTGCTAAGCTATATGGACTAGAATACTAGTGTACTCGAATTGGGCCTAAAACCCAACTAAAAGTCCAATAGGACTTAAGCAGGTATTAAACTTATTAATACGTTAATTAAGAAAATAAATTACTTAAACTATCCTACGGATGATTCTTTATTGTTTGAAAATTTGAATTAAACTAATTTAATTTGAATTCAAATAATTAATTGATAGAGTTCAAGATGAGTAGGGAGACCTAGAAGGTAGGAGGGGAGAGAGAGTGTCTCTAGGCTTAGACGTCCAAAATAAATCGAGGAAGAAGAAATTTAGGTTTTGGAGTTACAGAAAAATCTAGAATGAGGAGACCAAAAGGAAAGAAGGAAAAAGAAGAAAGAAAGATGAAGAAGATAGTGCAATACCGGAGAAGAAAGAAGACTAGAAAAGTTAGAAAGATAGAAAAGAAAGAATACGTAAACGAGGTAGGGATTTTTACATTTCGACGGTAACATCGTTTATGCTTGTTTTCGATACTATACATATAGGAAGGTTGTATGATCTGTATGTTCAGCATGTTAGATTAGAAATATGGAGAAAATAGTAGGAATGATGTTAGGATGATTGTTTCTTATGATCCATGAGTAGTGTTGTGTTTATTGTGTTCTTTTGTCATTTCAGACCCATGTTCATATTTTTAGATCTATAGTTAATTATCAGTTAAGTACTTGCCTAGATTTATGAGAATGAACTAGTTTTGTGTATTTGTTGTTTGGGATTTATGTGTACGCTTTAGAGAATTGATTTGGGGTGATTAACACATTAGAAACTACTAAGTTTGAGTAGAAGCACGAAGCCCTAGAGAAACCCATAAAATGGCTAAATCTGTACGTTCGGTAGCAGTCTTGGCAGCTACCGAGCAACTACCGAAAACTCCCAGAACAGTTTGTTCTCTGGTCCTGTTACTGAGCTTTGGTAGCAGTGCTACCGAGCCTCTCGGTAGGACATTCAGCAGCTACCGAGTAGCTACCGAAATCACCAAAAATGATGTACCCTCTGAACCAGCTACCGAGCCTTGGCAGCTGAGCTACCGAGACCCTCGGTAGGACACTCGGCAGCTACCGAGGTCCAATGAACCTCAAATTTTATGAGGGCGATCCTCATTGAGTTGTGCACATGCCTGTATGGATGGTTTGTGTGCAAAAAGTATAGATTTGGATGAATCATAAAAAGTGTAGGAGAAGGTCCAAATCTCAAGATTATCGGACTAATAAGAATGGTATATGAGGTGTTATCAACTCAAAGATTTTGGATATGGTCTTAGGACCTCAATGTAAGATCAGTATGGTTAAAATTGGTCATGCAGGACTAGATTGGGTGATTAGTGCTCTTAGCATCCAAAATTGACCTAGGATTGACTTGGGTTGACTTCTGTATAACTTATGTTTGAATTTGATGATTTTGACTTGAATGACTGATTGAGTGTATCAGGAGTATTGATGTGGATAGGTGAGCTTCCATCGTAGGTGAAAGTCCCTAAAGGCAAGGCATGGAAAGGTGATTCCATCGTGGGTGAAAGACCTTAAAGGAAATGCATCATAAAGGCGCTTACACCGTGGGTGAAAGTCCCTAAAGGAAGAGCTCGATTACATGTGATCTTTCACCGCGGGTGCAAGTCCTTAAATAGAATGTGAACTAAGGGTGTATTCCACCGTGAGTGAAAGTCTTTAAAGGAATAAAACTAGTTTTATACCGTGGGTGCAAGTCCCTAAAAGGATGGTTGTATGATCGTATGATTGAATGAACATGTGACTGGGCTAGGCCTGGTGACACCTTGCATTGCACTTCATCTCATTCCATGCTTGCATCATATTTTGCATTGCATTGCATTTGGTTGAATGATTGTGATACTTTAGGACATGATTGATTGTGAAAATGAATGTGATTGCGATTATGGTTACTTGGTCGTAGCATGGTGGGATCATGTGGATAAGGGTGTGCTTCCACCGTGGGTGCAAGTCCCTAAATAATGATTATATGCATGACATGTGGTTAATGGTCGTAGCAAGGTGAGACCTAGTAGTTGTTTGTGGTCGTAGCATGGTGGGACCATGTGGTAATGGTTATATAATTGTTGGTTGTAGCATGGTGGGACCATGTGGTATGTGTTATTTGTTTGTGGTTGTAGCATGGTGGGACCATGTGATAATGGTTCTATTTTGTTGGTCGTAGCATGGTGAGACCATGTGGTAGTTGATATATGATTGATTGGCCATAGCATGGTGGGACCATGCAGTGTTTGTTCTAGAACATAGTTAAACTATGTGTCTATTATGATTTGTCGTTGTGTTACATGGTGGGACCATGTGCACACGTGTGTTGTTTTGTTTAGAACATGGTGGGATCATGTAGGATCTACTCGAACATAATGGGATCATGCATGTGGGTAGCCTTAACATAGTGGGACTATGGGAATTGTGAATTATTGACTGGTTATAACTTGATGTGATACGATTTTCCATACGAATGGTAACTTTACATGATGATTATAATATTCGTGTTAGTATACGAGATATAGTATGACAGCATGTTAATATACATATGATTGTAGTAGTATGTGATGATTTGAAATGCATGAAATGAACAGTGTTAATTTACATGCATAAAAGTTGGTATTGTAGTCTCGTAAGATTTCTCTACTAGGCTTCAGCTGATCTTTATCTTTACAGGTCATCTGCTCGTTTGACGTGCTTGTTTAGAGAAGAGATCCTTTCGGTTTCTAGTACTTGATTTTCATGATGGTGTATTCATGGTTTTTGATTACATTAGTTGGACCATGTTTGGGCTGTGAACTGTAATAAGGATTATTCAATTTATTTCATTTGGATTATGGATTTTAGCTCAACATATTTTAGTTGGGATATGGTCTTAAATTTGACAGATTTCCGCTGTGGTTTTATTTAGTGGTATGACTCTGGTTCAACCAGGCAAGGGTTGACATGGTGGCTGATTATCCGTATCCACGCGGTGGATTTGAAGGTCGGTTCCTTGGAATCCTCGAGATCCCATATCTCGGATTTGGGGCGCGACAATGACACCTTCAATATGGCTGATTTTCGAAAGGTATTTGTTAGGGTCCACCCATGTTAAGTGGATGAATAATTTATTGAAGAAGACAAGGAATCTTGTTTAGGGGAGAAGACGAGGAGCTTTGTTTTGGGGAGACAAAGTGGTTGATGAATTTGGTCATGTTTTTCATCTTTTTCCTTCCTTCTTCTTCTATATAAAGACTTGTAGGAAGCATTGGAGGGAGTAGTACAGGTAGTGAATTGTAGTGATAAGATTGAGTGAGTAGATTACAAGTTATGTAATCAGAGTTTTTTGCTCCTCCTGTATCCTACTATTTGCTCATTGTGAAAGTGTACTCCGTGGACGTAGGCAGGTTTGTGCCGAACCACGTAATTATCTGCGTTCTTGTGTGTGTGCAATTGATTTTAACACGAAGATTCCCAACAACTGGTATCAAAGCCGAGTTTGTGCGATTCTGGATCGATTGCCAAGAAAAGGTGACAAAATCAAACGTTTGACCACACCACCACGAAGAGCTCGAGGAGACGAGCGTGCTGCCGCAAAAAGCGTCGAAAAACTTCTCTAGACGAAGCCACATGCGCTGTTTGAAGTTGGCAAGTGATCTAACGCGTCAAATCCACGCGCCCAAAGGTTGAAGACAGACACTATTCACACTTGCCAAGTTGCATCGAGTTGCATCGAGTCGGGCTGAGTCGCGCCGAGTCAGAGCCATTGACTGAGCTGAACTATTTGACCAAGCCGAAGCCGTGAGCTATCCAAGCGCTGAGTCAGCACCACATCAGCAGAAGAGTGCCACGTGTATGACGTGTGTCTGAGTGTCTGGCTAACACTGTCGACTGAGGGAAGTTATTGAAAAATAATTTTTAGTCCCTGAAGGTTTTGTAAATTATAGATTAGCCCCTCCTAAGTTTTTTCAGCATTCTGGGTCCATCCGTGAGGTCAAAATTTGGAGATTTTTACTTCTAAACAGTAAAATGACGGACACCACGATGGGTACGGCGATGGGTACAATGATCACACTGTCGGCCACCAATTATACAATATGGAAGTCACGGATGGAGGATATTCTGCTTTGCAAAGATTTGTACGATTCTCTAGAAAATGAGGGTGTCAAACCTGAGGAAAAGACAGAGGCAGCCTGGAAAAAGCTGAACAGGAAAACGATTGGGCTAATCAGACAATGGATTGGACATGAGGTGTACCATCATATAGCCCAGGAGACGAGTGCTTATATGCTGTGGACGAAGCTGGAGGGGATTTATCAGTCGAAGACATCGCGGAATAAAGCACTCCTGATGAGAAGGCTTGTAAATCAGAAATTACATGGAGAAACTTCAGTAACAGAACACACGAGTGAGTTTCATAACCTGGTAAATCAGCTGGCCAGTGTCGACCTGAATTACGATGACGAGACATAGGCCCTATTGCTACTTAGTTCCTTGCCAAACAACTGGGAAACATTGGTGGTTTCTCTCAACAATTTAGCGTCGAACGGGAAGTTGATCATGAGCATGGTCAAGGATGCATTATTTAGCAAGGAGGCACAGAGGAAGGAGGCAGACAAGAGTGATCGTAGTGGGCCACAGGCCCTGATTTTAGAAAGGGGCAGAGGAAGAGGTCAAGAAAAGAATAACAGGAAAGGATGGTCCAGGTCAAAATCTGGAGGTCATAAGTTTACATGCTTTTACTGCGACCAGAAGGGGCACATCAAGCGGAATTGCTCGAAGTATAAAGCAGATAAGGGAAAAGACCAGTTATCAAAAGTAACATCAGTTTTGAGCTCCGACAATGATGCGTTACTGGTAGCATCAAAAGCATCTGGAGGAGGTAGATCAGACTGGGTTTTGGACTCAAGTAGTTCCTACCACGTATGCGGGGCCAGAGAACAGTTCTCCACTTACAAGGCATGTGACGGCGAACTTGTTTGGATGGCAGAAAACACATCAAGCAAGGTTGTTGGCTGAGGAAAAGTTCGGCTCCACAAGACAGACAGGAGAACTTTGATATTGATCGAAGTAAGACACGTGCCAGGATGGAAGAAAAACCTGATTTCTCTTAGGATTCTGGATTTGAGAGGCTGCAGTTTCACTGCAAACGGAGGAGTTCTAAAGTTCTCCAAGGGAGACAGAGAGATGTTGCGGGGAAGGAAGACTGGTGAGTTGTACAGAATGGAGGGTAGTGTAGTGACAGGAGGATTTACTGTCAGACATGGGTCCAGTGGTACAAGACAAACTGAACAGAGAGAACGACGGTTGCACAGACACACAAAATAAGTGCAGGAATACCCGGAGGATCCACTGTGGTACAGGTGCGCGGACTGCCACAGATGGTGTGCAAGAATCTGGCCAAATACAACGAGTGCAACCAGTGCCGGATGTTCAGAGGCAAGCTCAGAGCAAAGGGATTCTGAAGAGTTGTACAGTATCGGCGACACCAACGTCTACAAAGAAAGTCTCTTTTGCTCTCGATTTGATCAGTGACGATGCCCTCTCCAGTAAAGTGTACACAGGAAGTTGAGAGATGAAGTCACTACAATTGGCAAAGAGGCGATCTTTGCACGGCACCTCGATGAAGAGGTGCGGGCACTCCGGTGAGGGGGTGCGATTTCCCGGTGACAAGGGCTGGGTCACAGCTGAGCAATACCATAGCATCCAGATGACAACTACCCCATATGTGTGAAGAGGGTGATTGTTAGGGTCCACCCATGTTAGGTGGATGAATAGTTTATTGAAGAAGACAAGGAGTCTTGTTTTGGGGAGAAGACAAGGACTCTTGTTTTGAGGAGAATACAAGGAGCTTTGTTTTGGGGAGACAAAGTGGTTGATGAATTTGGTCATGTTTTTTATCTTCTTCCTTCATTCTTCTTCTTTATAAAAAGTTGTAGGAAGCATTGGAGGGAGTAGTAAATGTAGAGTTATAGTGATAAGATTGAGTGAGCAGATTACAGAGTTATGTGTAGTCAAAGCATTTTGCTCCTCCTGTATCCTACTATTTGCTCATAGTGAAAGTGTACTCTGTGGACGTAGGCAGGTTTGTGTCAAACTACATAATTCTCTGCGTTCTTGTGTGTGTGCAATAAAATTCCCAACAGTATTGTTGCCAGTTGACGCTTTTTTTCTTCTTCTTTTGTATGACAAGAGAATGTCAGAAAGTAATATGTTGGAAAGTGAAATTTAATTTTTCTGGAAGCTATTTGGCTTTGTCCGGAATATGTATGATTATGACAAAAAAAATGATTTTAATGTTTGGTTAGTAGGAATGAATGAGAAATCTACAAAGTAAAAAAAATTAAAAAAGAATGAAAAAAGCTTTTCATCTACTCATTTTACCTGTCTTTGTATAAGTACAGGAAGAAGAAAGCTTTGGTAGTGAATGGTAGGATGGGGAACAAGTTATTCTCCTCATCTTTTCATTTTCTTTTACTACAAATTTCTTTCTATTTTATCAAAAAATTAAAAGGGCCATTTTTTTATAGTCAAAAAAGAAACATTTTCTATATGACCCACACTTTCCAGATATCCAAATACAGAGAAAAGAGGCTAAATATGTTTTATCAATGCTTGTGAGGAGTGGGGCACAAGGAATCCAAGAATCAAGCGGTACCCAGGACCTGTCGCATTTGCCATGGACAGAATTCTTGTTATCAAGAATATCAAAATAATATATGAGAGAGAGAGAGAGAGAGAGAGAGAGAGAGAGAGAGAGAGAGAGAGAGAGAGAGAGAGAGAGGATTAAATTCCATTGTAAAAATGAGAGAGAGAGAGAGGGGATTAAATTCCATTGTATCAACCATATCAAATCACAAATTTAAAAATGTAAATTCCATTATAAGGGTATATGAAAGGATTAAAAATACAAGATTCATTGAGATGTAAAATCCAATTGGAAGATACAGCATGAAGCATCAGAATTATTATGTTCAAAACCACCTATATTGAAGCAGCAGCACATTACATTATTATGTTCAAACCACCTATATTGCAACAATTACTATGCTCAAACCACCTATACTGCAACAATTACTATGCTCAAACCACCTATATTGCAGTAGCAACCATATAATGCAATGCTATAACATAGAGGTGCATGGTTCTGATGAATGGCCCCGCAACCAGACTGTAAGAACTTTTAACCCTTCCAGTTATATGACCCAGAAAAAAGGGTACTGTATGGCATGGAGTTTATGCTGGAGCAGTGATTGTATCCTTTGTAAGTGGTTCGCTGATTTCAAAGAGTTCATTGCGTAGTCCAGTGAAAACTGTGGAATCAGTTTCTATGGGTTTAAATTTGATTAGAGCTGACGGGACCATGCCCTCTTCAGCAAGTGTTGCCGCTCTTTGTCCTGTACTAGGAAATCGTGGTATCACCCTCCACTTGACTACTGCCCGATGCAATAGCTCGAATTCCAAACTCTGTTCTTTCAGTGCCGTGCTTACAAACTGGAAAAGAAAACATAGAATAATAAGCAAATTCGGTAACAAATCTATACATTAACTCATCATCACACACAGGGGCCTACAGATTTGCAAACAACCAGAATCTAAATGACCATTCCCTTAACGTCTGTATTATAAATCAATGAGAACAGGCTGATGCTCAAGTATTGATTCAGTATTAAATTGATACACTAGCAACACTCAATCTACAAACACAATTATCAATAGAAAGTATTTGAGCTACTACCCTAAGAAGAATACATCTTTCAGAACATGCAGAAACATTTCAAATGCTTCAACTGGTATGAAGAGCATATTCTATGTAAATAGTCTATGATTGAGCAACTCAATTGTGAGCAAATTAGGTGGTCCATCGTGACAAGGAAACACTATGATCACTGAAAGGATTATTTCACTAAAATAAGATCCCTTCTTGAGGGTCATAGCAAAGAAAAAAATATATGATTCACAGAAAACTGTTAAGCGACAAGAAAAATTAGCTGTGACAGAAATCAACACTTCCATCATCTCAAACTTGTTATCGAGCAGAAACTTTACAACAATACTGCACCCAAACCATGACACGAGATTCAAACACAGCATACCCACCACAAGTAAACAAACAAATGAATTCCATAACCATAGACCTCCCTCCTTTACTGATTTATCAAGATTTTTAGGTGCTTTAAGTTGTAACCCCATTGCCTCCCCTTTCCTTGGGTACAATATCGATAATAACTGAGTATTATTCTTTTACGTTCTTTACTCTTTCTTTTTCTTTTTTTCTTTCTTTTTTCCTTCATTCAAATACCTGGTAAATCGTTATCAAATGAGAATACAAATGGAATTGTGTGGAAATGATAGACTCAAATTAAATGTAGGAAGAAAGCAAAGCCTCATAAAAAGAACATGCGCAGGTAGCAAGGCTTCTTAAATCAAGTTGTGCAATAGTAGAAGCTGTAGAAAAATAAAGGACAAAGGAAAATAAGAAAATATGGTAGTGAAGAGGAACAAATTAAAGTTAAAAAAATTCTTTTATAACCTACTACATTAAGTAAAGAAGAAGACTGATGATAGCAGAACATAATCAACCCATGGCCATTGTTATACCTCAGGCTTCTTCACAACTTGGGTCAAGCAAATACATTGGCATGGAAAGCACAAAATTCATGACCTGTCATATTGTGTTATAACAAATGGAGCATGTAAGTCGATATGGTAAAGAAAAACGCTCATAATGTTAAATTCCAGGTTTCAAGGTTGAATTCCCTACTCTATCATGAAGATCAAGAATCCAATGACTCAGTCATCAATCTTCTCTAAGCAGCAGCACATTATATCTTTTAGATGAAGCCATCAAGGTCGATGAAACAAATTTCAAATTAAGGACCGTGGAATTTGAGAAACCCATTTTAATAGAAATGAAAATTATGTTTATTTCAATATTGCCCTGAATAAAGAAAAAGAAGTGCCATCACCAAAATGGAGGTTAAGATCAACCTGCAAAACAAAGCTGACCAACACTATATTTCCAACAAAAAGCTAATGCTAGGTGTTCCAAACATAATTGAAGATTCTATTCAGCATGAAGAACAATATTAAAATGGGGAGGGCAGAACAATTAAGGATTTCTAAAGTTACTTCCATCATTAAAGGAATTTGTATTGGCCCTTCCATCTACCATGGGTCTGAAAATCTTTCTTCCTTGATTAACAAAGACAAATTTGATAGGAACCAAAAGAAATGAAGCATGAGAAAATAAACAGCAATTTCGACGCCGATTGAAAGTTTGCAGAATTTCCCATTAAGGAAAGGAATGTTGCAAATGGAATCCACTGTGCTGAAAAAAATGAAAACATTTTAAAAGATGAAATTTTGGGGGAAAAATGCATTTGATCAAGTCATAAACTATATATCACTTTTAGCAACCAGAGTAACCAACAACTATTGATGAAGCAGTGACTAGAAACATTTTTGATACAATTAATTAACCAAAACCTTTGGATGAATAGGGAGAAATTTCAAGCATACTAAACCTGAAGATCACAGTAGGGAATTTGCCAATCTTGTTATTGATTGGAAACTGTATGATAAGAAACTAAGAACAATTTCTGGGCAATTATTCTATGCAGATTTGTTGATTTGATGCTAAGCAATGTGAATAACTTTTATCTAATACATATATAAAAATGAAACATATTCAATTTGTACTAGAAGAAAACAGAGATATTTAAACATTATAGAAAAAGCAAAAACAAAATAAAAAGAGGAGAGGACAAAAGATGAAAAATCTCTAGAGAGTGTGCTCTTCCCTTATTCTCAATCCATTCTAATGTCAATTCTTTTTTTTTTCTTATCTTTTTTCTTTTCTGTTCTGAGATTCCACCCTGTCATTAAGTAATAACAGAAGTTTTAAGCGTTTGTAACTGGGTTTGCTTGAGCCTGGGCACAAGTTGTAGGACTGGTAATCTTGGATCATTTGCCTTATCATAAATGCATATTTTCCGGGGCAAAGTACAAAAAAAAATGAATAAAATGCCTGGGGTCCTAGGGAATCTAATGCATATTCACTATAAAAATGACAAAGCATGTCAAATGTGACAATATGATGCCCCTATGGCCTCCAAGATGAACTAGAAAGTCCTTGGAGAGTGGAGCCATGAAACTTCTATTAGAACATGATGTGACAATATGATGACTATGGCCTCTAAGATGACTAGAAAGTCCTTCTTGGACAGTGGAGCCATGAAACTTCTATTAAAACATGATGATCACGAGTAGGAACTCATCAGCTCATTCTATTAAAAAACTCAAGATTGGGTCGGACTGAAACTTGGTTTAATGAAACTAATCTCCAAGAGGGTTTCACTGAAACAAAAATGATGTGGAACAATTTATTAGGCCCAGTCCAATTACTTGCATGTTTAGGCCCATACTTGTTAACTGATGAGTCAGGCCCATGGATTCCCTAGCAAACCCAATTATTTGAGTCCTATTTAGGTTAGGATTTTATTATTATTTGTTAGAGTTTGACTAAGAAAGCAATTAGAAATATGATTATCTAGGAAATTCGTGTGAAATTTTTAATAAGATACATTCTGGATGTATTTTAATGTTTTTAGGTCTCTTCAAGTATAGGTATTAGATTAGGACTCTTTTTATGTGATTAGGGCATAGGAATAAGTCTATATAAAGGATCTATTATTGGTGTAAAGACAGATGACGAAAATTGAATAGAATTTTGCTCATTATGTTTTGAGGTGTGACTCCTCTTATTTCTCTAGTATTGATGAGATTCCATTACCAACCCTTGCTTCAGATTGGTGAGATTCCAAATATAATCAAGGTCCTGGTAGAGAGATTATGTCAGATTATCCGTCTCTTCCCTTTCTTTTTTCTTCTTTTATTTATTATTCAAGCCTATACCTGAAGAGCTTACTGCTGCCCTGCATCTATTTTGAAATAATTGGATTTGCTAGGGAATCCATGGGTCAGACTCAATTAACAAGTATGGACCTAAACATGGAAGTAATTGGACTGTGCCTACTAAACTGTTCCACATCATTTTTTTTCAAAATTAATGCAGGGCAGCAGGAAGGTCTTCGGGTATAGGCTTGAATTATAAATAAAAGAAGAAAAAAGCAAGGGAAGAGAAGGTTAATCTGATAGAATCTCTCTGCCAGAACCTTGATCAAATTGGAATCTCACCAATCTGAAGCAAGGGTTGGTAATGGAATCTCACATATACTAGAGAAATAAGAGGAGTCACATCTCAAAACATAATGTGTGAAATTCTATTCAATTTTCGTCATATGTCTATAATAGACCCTTTATATAGACTTGTTCCTAAACTCTAATCACATAAAAAGAGTCACAATCTAATACCTATACTTGAAGAGACCTAAAAACACTAAAATATAACCAAAATGGCTTCTAGAACAAGAAATCTTATCCTACTAAAACTTTTAGACGAATTTCCTAGATATTCATGATTCTAAATGCTTTCCTAACCTAAGTGGGACACAAATAATTGGTGTTAGGGAATCCATGGGTCTGACTCAATTTACAAGTATGGGCCTGCTAAACTGTTCCACATAAAAAAAAAAAAAAAAAAACACATCATGAAATTCATCATGGTGATGGAACTTGGCCTCTACAAGGTCCAGGCCTAGAAATTGCTACAAGAGACAACAGTGCACTCTAGGAGGAAAAACCTGGAATAGAAAATTCAAATAAAAAACATAATATAGTGCATAGAGGTTTCTAAAGAAGCAAGAACCACAAGATATTCATCTGGGGGAGAATGATGTGGCATCTGAAAGGCTAAAATGCAGCAGAAGATAGACAACTAATCTTCCCATATTTTGAACTGAAATGTAACTAAAACTCCTAGATCGAGATGAAAATTGGTGTGATGGAAGTTCTAAATTTAAGAATGTCAAAACTCATCAAAAAATTTGAGAACGTCAAAGAAACAGACCTCACTCAAAATTTTCTCCTAATGACAGAGATCTGGTCCTTAGAAGCCAGAAACCCAACACAACACAATTAGGAAAAAAGAGTTGTAGGCTACATTCCCAAAAGAGAAAATTTATGAAACTTTCTCATGGAGAATTAATTAAAATAATGGGATGGTTATTTTTACAAGAAAGAGATAAAAAAGCTTTCTCAAGAGAAATGCACCTAGAGACCTTGTTGAAACATAAAGAAGGCGATTGGGAGTGCCTAAACGGGTAACTAGGCTATAAGTACGCCAAGAGCTAGCAAGCTTTCTCGTACGGAATGAAGCCAAGAGTAATTGCTCCCTAAAGAAAATGTTAAGCAGAATGTGAGATTAAGTTATCCATGAGAAAAGCATGATATCTCTCTCATGGAAAGGTGAATCCATGCAAGAATCAATGACAAGGACTTGAAATGATGAATGCAGGAAAAATGCTAAAAAAAACCTTGCAAGCTTCATAACAACTAAACTTTGAAAAGAATTTTATTAAGAAAACATGAGAAATTAAGTGACATTGGGGAAAAAATGGATTTCAGGCTTAATAATTCTCCCATCCAAATTTTCACAAGGGGGTCTCTAAGCATGCATGGATGTCCAAGCTACTCCAGTGGTGGGACGTCTGGTTGCCATGCAAAGTCTCACATAAAGGAGAGAATTATATGAGTCGAACAGGCTTTATGTAGCCACCCACACTTGGGCTCCTCACTCCTTCGAGATCTTCTAGCTTCAATTTTAATGGGAAACTAGATCGAAGGACTTAAAGCATTAAAATTAAGGACAATGATGGAGAATTTATGATGAAAGGGAAAAGGGGTATTCATCTGTTCAGAAAGAGGCTTGGGTTATGTCAGGCTATTTCCAAGAGGGGAAAATAATAGAATTTTCTTTGAAGCTTAGGAACATTTTGGTCTTGAGTAAGTGAACGAAGGGTAAAATGGTAATTAGTAAAGGTGAAAGGGTAACTAGGCCCTTTGGTACACTGGCAAGTCCAGGCTTGTTGAGGGTAAATCAGTCCAAAAGTTTGTGCTTCAAAAAACGCAATAAGTGTGAACCAGGGTAGGAGTAAAACTGTCAAAAAGTTCCACCAAAACAAAATGAAAGATTATATAAAATTTGCCACTTCATACAAAGACAGAATGGCCCACAATCGTTCTCGCCAGTACAAAATAGTAATATCTGCTACTGGTCAGGGCATTCCATCGAAAGAAAACGGAATGAACTTTTTATATTAAAACTTTGAAGCTTCTCTCAATACCAAATCAGATGAACAATAACAACCCCTAACTGTGCACTCCTTATATCAAGGTTTAGAGTTTCATTTTAATTGTATTGAAGTTTATTCTGATCTATTCTGATGCCAGGGCCTACTTTTAGCAGCCCACATTGTGAGTTTCAACTTACCTAGCAAACTTTGTGTTTCCCCCTCCAAGACTTGTTTGGTCACCTTGACTTAGTTCAAGTATAATTGAAGCTCGACAAGTTCTTGGGGCATTTAGGGGCTCATACGAACTGGGGTATTTACAGTAGGCTACAGTGACAGAGAATGGACAAGGTCCTCAGTTGATGGGAGGCCTACCAGCTGAGCTGATATTAGACCTTTTTTGGTGGCCATTTGGTGATTTGGAAAAGTAAAAAGCAATCAGTGGTCTCTCTTTCTTATACTAAGGCTAAATATTGAACAATGGCCCTAGTCAGATGCAAATTGTCATGGTTATGTTCTCCTGTCAGTAGATGGGGCTTGAAATCCCTAAACTCCATTGTGATATCAAGCTTACGTTGTCGCAATACTGTCTTTCATGAGAGAATGAAGCATATGAAGATGAACTGCGACTTTGTGCGAGAAAGTGACCCCTAAACACACAGAGTCCATTTGAATCCCAAGAATATGCCAGAAAATTAGGTTGGAAAGTGAAAGACATGAAAATGATGTAAAGGAAAATGGAAGTAATTTTGCTGCAAATTGTTTGGATGTTGCGAACAAACTGCAAGATTTTGAATGAAAATCAAGGGAGATGACCATTGCAGGGGTATTTTGGTAGAAAACGAGAAACAACGAGGAAGATTTCAAATTCCTGCAAAATCTGACTGATTTAGTCAAACGAACTTTGAGGCCTTTTCATTCTTCAAACTCACGCAAAACTCCTAGGACTCGCCTAATCTAGCATTTTCTCACAATCCAAACACCAATATTATGCAGGAAAGTTAACTTTTCCCAATATTCTTCAATATTCCCAGTATCCATAGATATCCCAATTGTTTGTTCTAGTTCCTGACTAGCCTATATTCCTACCAAAGCTACTAGATGCTCAAATATTCAGGATGCAATAGGTAAGCTAGGCAAGCATGATTTATGCTCTACCACATGACCACTTTTATTCTCTTGGAATTTTTTTAGTATGCTTGTGTTTTGCCAAAGGAGATGATAGGCACCTCGAAAATGGCTTCTACGAAGGTTATCAAAATTTTCGATTTGGACATTTACTTCTCAATTCTCATGCACTTAAACGCAAGAAACTGTTATACTGATGACATTGGGAACAGTAACTGCAATGACATTGGAAAGCAGCTGTAATTGATTGAAGTACAAGTGGTCATGACCATAATGAAGATCTATGCCACAAAGTAGGGTGATTCATAGAACTGGCTCCTAGGCCTTTGAAAAGGCCATAGAGATTTCTATAGAAACTAATATTTTGATCCAAAACATATGGTAGAGCAATTTAATGTGTAAACTAAGACTTACGTCCATCTTGTTGCTTTCTCCTGTTTAGTATCACCCAGTTGTATCAATTTAAAAGTTGAGGGCCAATGTATGAATCAATGTTATTAATCTGGATCACCGTCAACCCAGAAAGGGGCTGAGTCACATGCCAATTGGTTCGACCAATGGATTAACCACTTAAACTCTGGATTAATAAATAGTTTTTTAAAAAAGAAAGGGAAACGAAAAAACAAGTGAATCATTAAGATAAGAAAAAATAAAAATAATCTAATACATGATATTAACTGAATTTATTAAAATATGACCTATGAATACACAACCAATTTAAGTTTAAATGGTACAGTATTGATAGCCCATAGTAACAGCTAAGCTCCCAGTGGGCAGTTCAAATGGTTAAACTGTCCAGTCTGGTCCAGGTTAAACATCACTGATCTGAATACCATGCAAAGTTGCATAGACTTCTCTTTGGAGATACCATTGAAGCTAGGAGATGTACATAGAACAGAGGCACATATTTAAAATTCAAAGTAATATGTGAAGTAGAAATTTGATAAATAGGGATCTGAATAGCACTAGATTGCCATCAGGTTAAAGGATAAAATTCCTTCTTTCCGTACCAAGGTCAGATTATATAGAAACAGTCTGAAAGAATTCTTTTATCACTGCAATTCTGCTATGGCTCAAGACAGAAACATCAATCACTATACAAAGATCCTAGCTTTCCAAACCTCAGAATAGATTTTTTACCTCAACTATGACAAAGAAAGAGTAAGAAATCACAAGGGGATCAGGAACAGACTTTCAGCTCACTGATGCTAAAGCAGATCAAGCAAATCCAAAACCAGATCAAGAGTTGCAGTGATAACCATGACATGCAAAACATATGTGTAAGTCTAACATCCTTCTTTTATCTATTCTCCTCTACATTTTTCTGTTGTAATAAATGCAGATGATGTAGGTGCCAGCAATAAATAAGAAGCAGCACACATGTGGATGTCCCATTCAAAATTGGACCCAGGAACCCGCTTGTTGTAATAGACATTAAAAGGAGAGGTTTAGAAACTGAATGTCACTGATTAATATCATCTACATACTAAATTCTTACACAGAGTAAACACCTTCATGATATCAAGCCACAGATATATATCATGAACACCATAGCAGCCATCTTAAAAAGGAATCCAACTTCCAATCAGTATCAAGAATAGCAGCTATCTATAAGAGAAGAAACTAGAGTTGCAGAAAATCTTCTTGCATTGTATCATGAAGAAGAAAAAGAAGAAGAAAATGATACCATACATCTGTAAGTAAATATATATGTGTGCACATGTGTGTCTGTTCCTAAGAACCCAGATTAAGCATCCATGGAATCATGTCTTAATAAGGAAATTTAGAGGTTTGGATCTCTTATTACATGCCCCTCTACTCATTATAGTTGTTTATTTGATGCTTGATTCAAAATATAAGAAAAAGGCAAGGATGGGACAATACACAATAGAAAACAGTCAATGGAAGTGCTCACCTCATAAAGAACGGTGGTCGACTCCCATGGGAAAAAGACACTTTGCAACACTACTCCATCAGGAAACTGGATCCGGATAACAGTTTTCTTGTATCTCTTCCTTGCAGTTTTTTCCTGCTTGTCTTTATATGATTTAGGAATCAGAAGCTGAGACTCTGCAATCTTTTTCTTCCTCAGTTCAGCTTCTCTTTTCAGCTCTTCAGCCGATAGGTTATAAAAAGAATCTGGAATGTCAATTTTAGCTGCAATGCTTTCAGGGACAGAGAAGAAGACCCGAATCTATAAGTCCACATAAAACATCTGACACGAGTTAGAAATTAACAAAAAAAAAAACTGAATAATAGCAATGGATCATTCAACTTTAAGACACGTATAACTTGTTTGAGCATACAAGAACATACGCCATATAAGGATTTTGATTACTTGGTTAAAAAAAAAAAGAAAAGGGACAGGAAATAGAAATGAACATTCGATACAAAATTTATGGTACAAGAACTGCTGAAACCAATAAATACCACATACCAAAAAATCTGGATAAATCCAGTCCAACCCCAATACAAAACCGTTCTGCAGGTCTTAGCTCTAAACAATTTAACCATAAAGAAACTGAAAACAAAACATAGACACCATATATCATCGCTTCACCGTTCAGAAACATGTAGAAAGAACAAAGCTAAGCATCTTTGTCATGTAATTATACTAAAGATTCATGTGTATCATATAGTATTCAATCCAGAACTACACACACAACTAATATACCTGTCTGTCAACCTTCTTTGGCTCCACTGGATGGTCTAGCTCAGTTGAAGCTCCAGAAGGCAAATCTTCCGTCTTCCGTGGCTCCAGTAGTGATATAGTCTCTTTGATTAACAACATCTGCTCTTCAGAGGGCACTTCAATCACCGCCCACATTTCGTCACCTTCCTCTTGAAGTCTAAACCCGACGCATTC
>JAUPMG010280431.1:0-18457 GCA_031762675.1 Pachysandra terminalis | reverse complement strand
TAGCAATTCCCTTCCTTGGGTGTTGCTAATGTCTTTATTTTAATTTACTAATTAGCATTTTCATTCACTAATTCAAAGCAACAAACATATATTTAATCTCAAATTGAGATTTTTATATTCACACTTACCGAGGTGTGACGACTCACTACTCCGTCACCGATCCGACCCGCTTCTAATTCGGTCCGACTTGAGAAACAAAAAAAAAATTTCAATTTTGCCCTTTTTCAGACACAGGGTATTACAGTGGTGGTGGTGGGGGTAGTGGTGGTAGGTGATGGTAGTGGTGGTAGTGGTGGAAGGTGGTTTTGGTGGTAGGAGTAGGGGTTAATAAAAATAGGGTTAAAAGGGTAAATTCACATAATGTTTTTAGCACCGTCTATAGAACGTTATTGGCAAGAGGTGTAAGTGGCTTTTCATAAACCTGATGGGGGGTGTTTCTGCCTTTGTCATAAACCTAAGGGGATGTAAGTAGAGTTAACCATTAAAAGTCGAACTTAAGGTGACTTCTCATCCACGTGTGCACTAACGGTACGTGCCACATGCCCATTATTGATGCATACTTGGGTGACGATGACTCAAGGATGAAGCCTCCAAGTCTTTAAAATTGCTTTTCGAGAACGAGGAAGGGAGAGTGAAATCAAACTTTGATTTCTTGGATTTAGGAGAGAGAACTCGAAAGAAAGGACAATCTGTAGGTCTCCACGTGCAGTGTCTAACATAGATAGTATCGAAGTGAAGATTCAAATCAAACTCTCAACTGCCAAGAAGCAGCTCAGCGCCACCACCTCCACCATCACCGATTCACCACCACTACCATCGGCGGTAGCATGGAGACCCTCCAGTCACCAAGTCTCCGAGTCTCTACTATAGAGTCTTTCCGCAAGCATTCGCCTCATTTGACGACGAGTACGACTAATGTCAAGACCAGAAAGAAGCTCGCATTCATCTCTGCTTCAGCTTCAACGACGTCACCAGCTCCTACACGAGAGAAGGACCCCAAGAAGCGAGTGGTGATTACCGGAATGGGTTTGGTCTCTGTCTTCGGCAACGACGTCGACACTTACTATGACAAGCTACTCGCAGGCGAGAGCGGCGTCAGTACGATCGACCGCTTCGACGCCTCCAAATTCCCGACCAGGTTTGCGGGACAGATCCGGGGATTTACCTCGGGTGGTTACATTGATGGGAAGAATGACCGTCGCCTCGATGATTGTCTCCGGTACTGCCTCGTCGCCGGCAAGAAGGCCCTTGAGGCTGCTGCCCTCGGCGGCGATGGTCTCTCTAAGGTTTGTTTGAATTGGGATTTTATCTCTGTAATTAAATTGCTTGGTTGCCGTGTGATTTTGATTGATTGACTGATTATTGGTTTTGTTCATTTAGGATTAATGCAATATTGGATTTTGTTGATTTTATTGTTAGTATGATGGAATCTTTCAGTTTTCCAATTCACGCATTCGATTTCAAGGGCGGATCCGTCATATTTCCAGATCTGATGTTTTCTGAAGCTCACATTTTGATCCGAGACACAGAAATTGATTTCTTGTGCCATCAAGAACGTATGACATGATTCAGACCTGAGCCTTCTATTTTGTTTTTTTCTCGTTTGCTCACCCCCATTGTAAGCTTGTTCTCTGAATGGATGAATTTATTTACTTATTAATTATTATTATTATTATTATTATAATTATAATTATTATTTTTATGTGATCTAGTAGAGGCTTATAGCTTGAAATTGTTAAACAATGGTCATACTTCTTTATATTAGTCATAAGAAACATACCTATGGAGTGTTATGTTTAAATGGCAGAACACATTCATGCCAATAGCTTGAATTGCTGTCTTGAATTAAAATCATTATATAGGTACCTATTGGAGACCATCTCCAATGGGCAGAGCTTTGAAAGAACCCAGTGTTATATGTCTGTCAACACTAATTACACCTGGTTGAAAGTTTAACACCTTTGGAGTCCTTTCCAGACTTCAAAGTGTGTTTAACAAAGAAAACAATTGTGACAGTTTTTTAGTTTTTATTTTTATTTTTATTTTTTGACCGTGTAGTTGTTTGCAAGGTTGTCAAATCGTGAATCGAAAATCGTTGGGAGCTTAGAATCGAAGTGTAATGTTGAATCGTAAATTGTACGTCATAGTAGTTTAGTTAGAAGTAGCGATTTGGATTTAGGTTTTGGGATTTCTCTTAGGAAATGGGATTTTTTATTCTTTAAATTAGTAAACTATATTTCTTTATGCATATTTAATCATTTTAGAGTACTATGTTCTATATAAACAAGGATCAAACCGAAAAAGGGAAATTTTTCCAGTAAAAAAAGAAGCGGACATTTTTCTAGTGTTGTAGAATTGAATCGTTTGTATCGTATAAATCATACGATTAAATCGTAAATCGTAAGATTCAATGTGTGAATCGTAAGATTCAAACATAGACCGATTTGTTCACTGATTTGAATCAATCTAGTGTCAAATCGAATCAAATCGTAAGATTTAACAGAAGAGGTTGTTTGAGGTAAGGATTTACAGGGTATTGTAACCTTATGTCATATGTTGCTAATGTTGAGGCTTGAGAGTATATTGCATTTGTAACTTGTAATGGGAATATATGATACCAATGAATCATTTCTGTGCTTGTTATATGTAGGAAGCCTTTTGTAAGTTGATTGATTTAGTATGATTTCCAAACACCCTGCAAGGCTTGTGAGAATATGGAGGATTTTGGGAAAGAACACAATTTTGTGGTTGTTTAAGTTTTGCTTGTATGATGCTTGGTATGGTCTCCTACACATAGAAGTCACTTGGGTTTTCACATTTGTGCTGGATTCCCGTAGTTTAAGAATCATGGTGTCAAGACTATGTCAGAGAGTACCCAAACAGCTTGATTTTAGTCTAGTCAAAAGGCTTATTCACTTTTCAATCAAACAAGACTTGCTTTTTTAAATGTTGACATAGTTTGAGAAAATTATGGAAAAAAAAGTTGTTCTTTTTTAGATTTATCATCTAATACAAGTTATTTTAGGGTTTGAGATTATTTTATTTAGATTTTTCAGAGTTCTGGTTTTATTTAGAATTTCCATTTTGTTTAGGAGTGCATTTGGAGTTTAGCATACTGTCTATGCACAGTATTTTTTATTTAGAGTTCTATAGAGAAGGAAGAGCCTTTCCTATATGTATCTCTAGATTTATATACTCTCTTAGTTTTGAGAGAAAAATGAATGTAATTTGGAGAATAGTGCTGGAGGATCCAGCAAACTTAAGTGCGTCAGCTAATTGGATAAAACATTTATCAAAGTTCTTGCTGAAGCATTTACTGAACGACAAAGTCTTTAAGTCTCTTTGCCATGGTACTTCTATGCCATATAAGCAAGTTATGGGCAATAATGTGGCATTCATTTTTCTCATCAAAATTCATTTTGATGATGGGGCTTGCAGTTCAAAAATGGTTATCACGTGTCCATCGAATCTAAGCAAGATGAAAAAGTTCGAGCACTAGAACATTTACATACACCATGTAACAGTACGAATCTCTGCTACTTCTCCATCCGTCACCGACCAGTGGCTTCTCTGCTCTTACCACCAGCATTGCTGACTTTGTCAGCTTGCATTGTCCTCTCGTTTAAAAAAAAGCATGGTGATGGAGTTTGTCCATGACATTCAATTCCTACTACAAACCATCATTGAAACTAGCTTATCAATCCCTTCTGTCCAAATGACAGATCGTTATTGTCGAAGCCGTTTTGAATGATGTTCCATTGCTTTACACACTTTTTGACACACTCCCTTTCACTGACATCCTTCATTTAGCAACTCAAACCAGTGTTCACTTTGCCATGAGAAAACCCATATTCCTATATGAGCTACAATATATATAGCTAGATTCATGAATTTTCTTGAGATCATCAAATCTACGGTCTGTAACCTGCAATTGTTTGGGCATCAACGAGTTTTATCTCTTGACTCAACACCCAGAATCCATTATCTGAATCGCACCAAATGGTTCAACCAGTGTCTATACACAAAGATGAAAGCCAACGAGGAGGTCAGTAATACTTGTGACCATATAAAGAAACCCTCGATTATCAGAAGTCTTTACTTATAATCTCTCCCAGTGATAGAGTTGCCAAAGCGTGACCCCCTCCCGACCAAAACAAAAAAAATAAATTAAAAAAAAAAAGAAGGTGCCCCAAACAACTAGAAAATCTGAAATTCCATAAAATCTTCTATATTTTCTTGATTTTCCCACATTTCTGGTGCAATAAAATATAGTCTCTAAAAGGGAAGGGGAGAGAAAACTATGGGGATGGCTTGGTTTGTGTGCACAATGTGGTGATGGGTGACGCGGCAGAAAAAGGGAGTTTCTTTTCCTTTATCTCGGTCTTGGATTTCTTTTGGGACAAGGATGAGCTTGGTGGGGCTGTGCTTCACAATAGGGAGAAAAAAAATATTTTAATAAAGGTTACGGAAATTTTATAAAAAAGAAAGGATGTACAAACCAAAAAGAGAGGAGGCCAGCAAGTTCCCCAAGGCAGGGAACCAATACACCTCTCAGAAAAAACAAAAATAGAACCCACACTACACCTCAAACACATGACTTCTACACATCCCACCCACGTATACATCAGTAGTAACCCAATAGCCCAACAAAACGTCAAAACAAGATTACATCCCAGCAATAATATCCCAATTTCTGAAGAAATCCGCTGCCGAAAAATCTTTAAATTCAGGAAGAATTCCTTTTTCTCTTATTTTTATGAAATCAAGCATTCTACCCATAGTCCTTCTCTAACAAGGCAACTACAGGGGTGATTGTAAAAAAAAAAAAAGCAATCCTGCTGGTATGAGAATGCCCCAAATATGGTAGGCAGAATAAAATTTCTGGTAATCATAAAGAATAAAAATCAGACTTTTGATACAAGTTCTACTGTAGAATCTAGGAAAACAGAAAACCAGATAGAGAATAGAAGAGTATTTGATTGAAGGAGTCATACGGCTGGCTTGGGGCTTTGATTGGAGTCTCACCAACCTTAACTCCAAGTTGTAATGGATTTGCCCCACCACCATTAAAGGAGTGTCACCTCTAAACAGGCAAGTTTCTATAAATTTTAGTTCTTTATTCCCTTTTTTTCAAAAGGAGACTTGTATTCCCTTCTATAAAAGGGCTTCTTAATCACTAAAAATCATTAAAAAAAAAGGAAAGGCCATCATGACCTAACATTATGTTAGAGTCCTAAGTAACTTATATTAGATTGCATGGGCAAGTTTAGCAGCCATTGCCCGAAATTACATCAATTCTACTTGTTTGAAGCTAGTTTTGTTAGGCATAGGGGTTGGGCCTAAGCCAACAAACTAATTGGTTGGGCCAATTGATCCATTTTGCATCAATAGCATAACAAAAGAGCCGAAAAAACTATATACATTAACAACAACTACAAAATCACAAGAAAATAAACAAGAGTTACTCTAGCAAATCTACACCAAAAGCCATACCTCCCTTAAAGTCTAGAATAGGAAGAGAATTCTATTGAACTATATTCTAGGGGTGGCCCTCACAAGTCTGGTTGGTATGTCATTCCTTTGAATTATGCCACTTCAGAGGGTGGGCCAGTTGTATCTTTCCTGAATCATGGCTAGGCTATCTTTGACCTTCAAATTTTTGTACGAGGGGTAACTATCATTTATATATATATGTCCGTTTCTAAGAAATAAGAATAAAGTAGTATCGTCCGCAAATTGAAGGTGAGAAACATGAATCCTATTGGATTAGATGACGAACCTGCTAATGAGACCAACCTCCTAGGCTTTCTCAAAGAACCTACATAAGACATCACCCACAATAGTGAATTGGATGAAAGGGGTTTGCGTCATGGCAAACCCCTAAAAGACTAACAATACATATGACACTCCCATTCAGCAAGAAGAAAAAGAGAGACATTTCTAAGGCATCCACTGATCCATTTCCTCCATCTGCCTTTGAAGCCCTTCCACTAAAGCACAGTGTTCACAAAGGCTTAGTCCACCCTGTTGTATGCTTTGTCCAAGTAAATTTTACAAACAGCACCTACTAGGAATGAACTTTCTTTGATATCATGAATCAAGGACAAGAGAAATAACAGATGGAAAAAAAAGGCAAGAAACCGCCCTTGTTGCTGTTTTGTTGACATTGGTAGTGAATATGTTATTATCTAAACTAGATGTTGAATATTGTGGGTCTCATACATGCTCTGGTGACTGGGTTGAGGGAGTCAAGGCCATTAGGATTTTATGAATTGGAGGTGGAGGGTCATTCAGCATTGGTTAAATCATGGATGAGGTCTTGTCATGCCATATCTTGGCAATTAGCACATCAGTCAGGATGATGGATTTTTTGGCCGAGGGTTGGAACATCTCATTCTCCTATGTGTCAAGAGTCACTAATGATTTGGCAAAATCAACTAGC
The DNA here is from genome assembly GCA_031762675.1 of Pachysandra terminalis. NCBI lineage: Eukaryota > Viridiplantae > Streptophyta > Magnoliopsida > Buxales > Buxaceae > Pachysandra > Pachysandra terminalis. The sequence goes on along the minus strand of JAUPMG010280431.1, from coordinate 12,015 downwards.
AAGAAGTGGAGTTCATTGAGAGTCTATTTTTAGGGATACCTTCCAGAGATTTGTTAGGCCACTAGTTTGTACTTTGTAAGCAAGGTTGTAAATGTCGTTGTAAATATGAAGAAAAAATGAAAAAAAAAAGGTGAAAATAAAGTTTTTTAATGAAACGTTGGAGGGATCTAACATAGAGCTAAATACATACATATAATCCAAAATATGACAAAAATAATGTATATATAGTGATTAACACAACTCCGCCAGTTTCGTTATGTATTGTTATATCTTTGGGGCATTATCGGTCCCAAGCCCGGGTTAAGGAGAAGGGTTGCATCAGGTTGGCAGCCCACGTAAAAATTTGGCTAAATCTCTTAGACATGAATCCTGAACCATCATATTCTAGATCTTATGCTAGGGCGTTCTCCGGAAATGATGCGCTGCAATGGAACCCGGTTGCAATGATAAGTGAGCAAGGACTAGTTAGGGCGTTCTCCGTAAACGACGCGTTGCAATGGCACCCGGTTGCAGTAAAATAGGGAAGGGTTCTTGTAACAAAGTGGACGGATACAAGTAAAGAAGCTAGTCCAAGAGAGTAGGATTCGCCTAGCTACTTGGAATGTAAGGACTTTGACAGGGAAGAGGTTAGAGTTAGTAGATATGATGAAGAGAAGGAGAATCAATGTAATGTGTCTTCAGGATACAAGGCTGAAGAGGTTGATGAGTATAAACTCAGGTATAAAGGGAAAGGTAACAATAGAAATGGTGTAGGAATAGTGGTAGATAAAGACATGAAGGATAATGTTGTAGGTGTTAGGAGAATTATTGATTGGTTAATGGTAGTTAAATTAGTTTTAGGACAAGATATTATTAACATCCTTAGTGCCTATGCACCTCAAGTAGGATTAGAAGAAAACATTAAAAAACAATTTTGGGAAGAAATGGATGGTTTAATTCAAGGAATCCCGAATGAGGAGAGAATATTTATAAGCGGAGATCTAAATGGTCATGTGGGTGAGAAGAGCGAAGGATGTGATAGAATACGTGGGGAATGGGGGTTTGGATCAATGAATGAGATTAGGGTGGCAATTCTTGAGTTTGTGATAGCTTATGATCTTGCATTAGCAAATACTTTCTTTTGAAAGAGAGTTGAACATCTAGCAACCTTCAAGAGTGGAACAAATTTGAGCCAAATTGATCTTTTTCTTCTTAGAAGACGTGAGTTAAGAACTTGTGGAGATTGCAAAGTCATCTCAGGAGAAAGTGTTGCTTCACAACTTAAGTTGATGGTAATGGCCATTTGTATTAGGAGTTGGAAGAAAAGAAAACACATTAAAAATGTTCAAAAAATAAAATGGTGGATCCTAAAAGTAGAAAAATTAGTGATTTTTAAAGATAAACCAAGGAAGGAGGAAACATGGGATCTAGAAATAAACCCTGCATAGATGTGGGATGAAATGGTCAATTGCATTAAAAGAATAGGGAAACAGGTCTTAGGAGAATCTAGAGGTAAAATTCAATCCCAAAAAAAGACTTGATGGTGGAATGATAATGTTCAAAATAATATTAAAGAAAAAGGTTTTATTTTAGAAAATTGTTAAAAAAGAAACTAAAAAGATAATAAGTGAAGCTAAAAAAACTAGCATATGATAACTTATATAATAAGCTAGATACAAAAGAAGGTGAGAAATACATATATGAACTGTCAAGACTAAAAGAGAGGAAAACAAAAGATTTAGATCAAGTTAGGTGAAGTGAGGATTTGGGAGTCTTAGTAAAAGATGAGGAGATTAAAGAAAGGTGGAGAGAAAATTTTCAAAAATAATTAAATGATGAAGATACAGATAGGTGTGTCAGGTGAGAATATGGTTATTGGAGATGCAAGTGAACATTGCTATGTTCGTAGAATTAAGGCCTCGGAAGTGAAGAGAGCATCAGTGAAGATGGAAATAGGAAAGGCCTTAGAACCTGATGGCATTCCAATTGAAGTGTGGAAGTGCATGGGAGAGATTGGTATACTGAGGTTGAACAAATTATTTGATGGAATTTTAAGGACTAGAAAAATGCCAAATGCTTGGAGGAAGAGCACGATAGTGCATATATATAAGAATAAAGGAAATGTTTAGAATTGTACCAATTATCGTAGAATTAAGCTTACGAGTCATACCATGAAATTATGGGAAAGAGTGAAGCAAAGGTTAAGAAGAATAACCCAGGTATCTGAAAATCAATTTGGCTTTATGCCAGGGAGGTCTACCATTGAGGTTATCTTCTTATTTAGAGAATTAATGGAGAGGTTTAGAGAGAAGATGAAAGATCTTCACATAATTTTTATTGATCTAGAGAAAGCATATGATAGAGTCCCTAGAGAATTAATTGGTGGGGCATATGATAGAGTCCCTAGAGAATTAATTGGTGGGTTTTGAGCAGGAAAAGGTTACCAATCAGATACATCGTGGTTATTAAAGACATGTATGAGGAAGCGGTAACTAGGGTGAGAGCTGTAGGCAGCGAGACAAATGAGTTCCCAGTAAGCATAGGTTTACATCAAGGTTTAGCTATGAGTCCGTATCTTTTTGCTTTAATCATGGATGAATTAACTAGTCGTCTTCAAAAGGAGGTGCCTTGGTGTATGCTTTTTGTAGATGAAGTAGTTTTAGTAGACCAAACTAAAGAGGGAGAAAATGAGAAATTAGAGTTATGGAGGGAGACTTTGGAATCAAAAGGTTTTAGAATAAGTCGAACAAATTTCGAGTACATGGAGTGTAACTTTAGCACAAACAATAGTAGAGGTGAAGCTACAATAAGAATTGAAAATTAAATGATTCCTAATAGCAATCAATTTCGTTATCTAGGATCAATTATCCATAAAGAGGGAAATATTGATGAGAATGTTGCTTATAGAATTAGAGTTGGATGGATTCGGTGGAGAAGTGCTTCTAGAATGTTATGCAATCGGCGTGTTCCACTCAAATTAAAAAGGAAAAATTTATAGGACAGCCATTAGGCCAGGCTATGATGAATCTTGGGCAACAAAGACGCAACGTAGGTATAGAATGAATGTTGCTAAGATGAGAATGTTGAGATGAATGTATGGGAAGACTAGGAAAGATAAGGTGAGGAATGAACATATTCGAGGTTGTTTGGGTGTGGCTCAATTAAGAGATAAGATAAATGAAAGTAGGTTAAGATGGTTTGGGCATATAAAGCGAAGACCTAGAGAATCAGTTATGAGAAGGTGTGAGAGAGAAATCATTGAAGGTTCTAAGAGGGAGAGAGTAAGACCCAAAAGAACTTGGATGGAGCCAATCAAAAAGAATTTGTATACACGTAATTTGATTGAAGCTATGGTTTCTAACAAATTGAGATGGAGGAACAGGATTCTTGTTGACGACCCCAACTAGTTAGGATAAGGCATATGATGATGATAATATATAATGATTAACATATACTTGGGAAGGTATAGTTAAGTATCAACATGGGAAAATGGAGAAATCATTCATAATAATAGCCTAAATAAGATATAAGCATATCTAAATATGCTAAACATAATATTTGGACTATTATTACGTGGAATGGTACCATTATAACATAGATTGGGCCTATATTATCACTTTATTACATGGTGGGGGTGATGAGGATGACACTTAGTCGGAGTACCACTCTTTATGGATGTGATGCATCGATGTCTCCTCATTGCATTTACTCATTTCATTTAATTGTATTATACCTGTTGACAGCTGAGAGATAGAATGAAGGAAGAGAACGACAACAAAGAGAGATATAGACGAAAGGGAATGTGCGATCTACCATGGGAATAGATTGCACCTTCTTTATTTAATGAGATCAGGGATAATGACTAAAATGCCCCTTCATACTTAAGACAACAAATAAATAATTACATGTCAACACTCCTCAAGCTGGAGCATGTATGTTCCTATGCCCTGCCTGGAACACATAACAAAAAAGGAACTTCGAGCAAGAGCCTTAGTCAATAAATCACCAACTTGATCTTTATACTTGACTTACTGAGTGCATATCTTTTTGTTCATAATTGCATCTCTAACGAACTGACAATCAACCTCTATATACTTGGTCCTTTCTTGGAATTATTGGCAATGAATATAGCTGCTTGGTTGTTACAAAACCTGGCCATAGGCTTCGTATCTGCAAAACCAAACTCACTCGTAAGAATTTTCAGCCATTTCTGCTGGTTGCACTCTGCTAGAGTTAGGTGCTGGATCGAAAAAGCAAAGTCAATTGACTTCTCATTGAAGGTTTTCTCGAGTGGGGAAGCAGTTCCCACCGAATCGTAAGAAGATTCAAAGACAGGTAAACTAAGCTATTGTGCGCAAATAGCAAAATGCGCTGCTGTATCATGAAAGTTCCCACCATTCATAGCTAGCTATCTATAGGCTGCTGCTTCAAGGGCTATCTATACTGCTGCTTTAAATTGAAAGCTAGTGCTGTATCCATAGTATAGGCTAGGCTGCTGCTTCCTAGTGTTGTGCGCTAGCAACCACACTTTGGTTTTTTACTCTTCCATGTGACTAAGTTACCAGCAATGAATGTACAAAATCAAGTTAGTAGAATGCCTATCAGATTTAGATTCATCCAAGTCTGCATCTGAATAGGCAATAATGTCAAGATTTTCTCTTGGATGATACAACAAACCTTTTCCAGAGGTACCTTTCAAATATCACAAGATTTGGTATACTACATCCAAATAACTTTTTTGGGATTCTCCACAAATTGACTAACAACTCCCACAGTAAAGGAGATATGAGGTCTAGTAACCGTTAAATATATAAGTTTCCCAATCATTTGTCTATACTGCTTTTTATATTCAACCTCATTGTCATCTCCAGTGTTCAGCTGTAGATTATTCTCCATTGGTGTATGAACAGGTTTAGCTCCTAGCATTCCTGTCTCATCAAGAAGATCAGTAACATACTTCCTTTGGGATAAAACTACACCTTGCTATCCACGAGCTACTTATATAGCCAAGAAATACCTCAGCTGTGCCAAATCCTTGTTATGAAAATGTTGCTTTAAAAACTGCTTATTTGCTTCCATTCCATGCGCATTGCTGTCTGAAATAATAATATCATCAACATACATAATCAGCAACATATTCGGGATGTACTTTGATGAACGAAGACTGATCTACATGACTTCGACGACATCCAAAGTTCATTACTATTTGGCTCAACTTCTGAAACCAAGCACGTGGACTCTGTTTCAAACCATGGAATACCTTACTCAACTTACACACTTTGCCAATCTCCCCCTGAGCAACAAACCCGGGTGGTTGCTCCGTGTACACCTCCTTACTTAAGTCTCCATACAAAAGGCATTCTTGATATCTAGCTGATGCAAAGGCTAGTGCTTAGTCACTGCAATTGAGATAAGCACACATACAGAATTCAATCGAGCAATAGGAGAGAAGGTCTCAAAATTATCCACACCATAGGAGACTGACGAAGGCGATGAACGCGAAGATCGAAGGAGGATGCCCATCAAGTTCGTGGTATCTAAATCCATTCAAATCGGGAGGAAATCTGTGGAGATTAGTAGTAGGGGGGCTTGGAGAGAGAAGGACTGAGATTGACCAAAAGGAGCCGGAGGTTCTTTGTTCATCTCTGGTTCTCAGCAGAAGAAGATTGATGGTTCAAGGATTGCTTTGAAAAGGCTGTGAACAATCGATTATTCTGGGGCTGCTTAGGGTCATTTCGAGGGAAAGAAGGGAAACTGTTTGCTTTGAAGCGGGTTTTTGGGAATGAGAACTTTGTGAGGGTTAGGAGGGCTTGGAGTAATCGCCGATGGGTTTTGTCGGTGATTATTCCAGAAGGGAGATCGAAAGGAGGCTGGGAGGCTTTTCTCACTACGTTAAAGGAGGTGATGTATCCGTCCTCAGTGGGGGTGAGGGAAGATCTTTGTGAGGCGAGATATTCAGAGGAGGAAATCACTAACGTGTTGCAGTCTGATGCCGTTTCAATGAACAGTAGTATTCTGACGTTTAAGGATGCCCTGCTTGCGAGTGTGGTGAGGGAGATTCCGGCAACCTCCAAGGCTTCGTCGGAGGTGAGATTTTCTTCTGTTTCAGTATCAAAACCATGTAACCTTATTCATGAGCTGCGGTTGGGTGTTTGGTGGGTTGACTTGAAGGCGAGCCCCAGTCTTGAATGAAATTTCGATATGGGGAAAAGAAGTTTGGGATGTGGTGGAGCTTTTGATGTCCAGAAAATTTCTGAAAATCTTCTTCTTTTCTACTTTCCGTCGGTTTTTGAACCCTGAAGAATCCTTGAAGAGGGTTCTAGACGCTTCCGTGGTAGGTTCCTTTACCTGGATTGGTGGGGTGAGGGGATTGGATGCAGCAAAGAAGAAGATCGGCCGAAGTTCATTTAGGTGCGAGTGGTGGGGCTTCTGGTGCACTTATGTAGTGCAGAAATCTTTAATAAGGTGGGGGAGGCTTGTGGGGTATGCAAGGGATGACCTAAGGACGTATTCTGGCAAGGAGTTACTATGGTGTAGAATCCTAGTTAGGGGATGCAACCCTCCGCGGTTTATTTCAATAAAATGCAGGAACGAAGTGTTCGAATGATCCGGTGTGGCAGGAGTGAAAACCACATCGCTTTGTGCTCCCTAGGGATGGTCTTCCAAAGTTATCAGGGCATGACGGAGTGGGAGGCGAACCTTGTCGGAGAAACCAGGTCAGGAGGTTAGGGATAAGAGAAGTGGACTTCAGATTATTGGACCAACAGGATCTAAGTGTTAGAAGAATGAGGGGTTATTGGGCCCGGGTCCAATGGGAGGTCCGTGGCAAGACCGGAAAGAAAAAATGGCCATTGTTGTTGAGGCCCAAGAGGAATTTAAGTGGAAGAGAACCTCGAGCCACAGTGGGGGCAAGGCCCTAGAGGAGGGTCCGTCGGGTGTGGTCGAAGTTGTTGGACTGGATTCGCCCACATCAGCATCAACAATGTTCCTCCTATTGAAGAGCCTGGCCCGTTGCCATTGGACCAGATCTTAGGCCGTGGGCTGATGAGGCCTTCGTGGGAGGAAGACTTCACCCTCACTTTTTCAAATCGTTTTGACCCTCCATCACTCTTTAATGGAGGTTTCTTTGAACCAGAGAAGGTTGCATGTTTGCCTACCGCTAGAGGGAATCTGGTGTAGTGACTCGAACCTAGAAATAAATATAATAATTAATTGGTGATTAATTAAAAAGAATTAAATCAGTATAAATGGAAATCTGAATTTAAGCTGATTGTTTTATGCCTCTGATTGATATTGAAAGTGGAATTAGTTAACTCATAAGTGCTCATAATCATTAGGTTAAATTAATGATATCATATATTTAGATTTGTGTGAGTATGAGTGATAATAATATGTTTTGATAGTTATATTGCAGAATTGGGTTAATATGTAATTAAGAGAAGTGTGGGGAGTGAGATGTAATTGAGTATAATAAGTGATGGGCTTTTGGGCTGAGATAGGTAGGCTTAGTAAGACTTAGTCGTTTGGCCCAGTAATTTGATCCAAGGTTAATTTAGTAATTACATTAGATTCAAATTAAGAAGATAAGGAGGAAGAGTTTCCAAGTGCATAAGAGATGGTTATGGAAGGATATCCTATTAGGTATATGCGTGTAATTTGATAAGAGAATTAAGGAAGAGGCAGTTAAAGGAGGGAATTAAGGAAGAGATTTGAATTCAAAGAGAATTAAGAGAGGGTAAAGCACAACAAGTTAAGCAAGGGATGACCTAAGGACGAATTCTGGCAAGGAGTTACAATGGTGTATAATCCTAGTTAGTGGATGCAACCCACTAAGGTTTATTTCAATAAAATGCAAGAACGAAGTGTTTGAATGTCCGGTGTGATAGGAGTGGAAACCACGTCGCTTTGTGCTCCCTAGGGATTGTCTTCCGGAGTTATCAGGGCGTGATGGAGTGGGAGGCCGAACCCTGTCGGAGAAACCAGGTCAGGAGGTTAGGGATAAGAGAAGTGGACTTCAGATTATTGGACCAACAGGATCTGAGTGTTAGAAGAATGAGGGGTTATTGGACCTGGGTCCAATGGGAGGTCCCTGTGAGAGAATGAAGAGAGGGTACCCCCATATGAAACATCGTAGTTTGGGTAACCTCTAAAAAATATCTATTTTTTCTTTCAGGCACCTTATTTTATTGAAGGGTACCAATACATGTAGTCTGGTGAAGCATACCATTAGAAGCACAAGAAGTTCATTTTTCATATATTCAAGAGCATTATCAGATCGAAAGATACTAATATCAAGGCCAAAGTGAATTTTTATTTCTTTATGGAATGATTTGATTACATAAATGACAGACTTTTCTTTCAGTAAATACAAACATGCCATTCTTGAGTAATCATCCACAAAGGTGATGAAGTACTTGAACCCAAAGATAATAGGAATACGACAAGATGCCCAAACATCAGAATGAACTAAGGAAAAGGGTGTTGAACTCCGTTTATTAAAACGAGACCTAAAGACTGACCTATGATGTTTGCCAAATTCACAGGTCTTACATTCAAAAGAAGACACAAATTGACACAAGGAAACAATTGCTTGATCTTCTATGGTGAAGGATGACCAAGCTGGAAATGTCATCGAAGTCGAGACACACTGGAGTAAAGTGCTGCAATATTATATTTTTGCAGTGCTTCAAGATAATACAATCTATTTGATTTAAGTCATCCACCAATCATCCTCTTCATCTGAAGATCCTGAAAAATACACGAGGGATAAAAGGTTACTGAACTATTTAGTGCCTTAGTTATTTGACTAATGAACAGAAAACTCACAGGGAAGTTAAGGACATATAACACTGATTAGAGGAATATAAAAAGGGGTTGTATGAACATCACCCTCTCCCAAAACATTGGTATTAGACATCAACAAGAACGACATAGAAATGATTTACAAGTTGACGTAAAAATGAAAAATATCTAGAGTTACCTGTTATGTGAGAAGATGCACCAGAATCTATTACCCAAGATGAGGATGGCTGGGAAGCAATGAATGCGTTGGTACCTGACGATTGTGCAAGAGTAGCAGAGGCATGAGAAGAAGTAAATAACTGCTGAACCTGCTTGGATAGTTTTTTGTATTCTTCACACGAAATAGTGATTGTATCTCTATTTTATTGCTGTCCATCCACATTTTTCCGAGAGGAATCATCAAAATCAGCAAACGTAACAATCTGATTGGCCCATGCAGGTTTCCCAAACTTGTCCCAGCACCTATTTAAATTGTGCTTTAGGCAACCATAGTGTTTGCATGAATGGTTACCACGACCTTTATCATGTGCTCCTGATTATGGATCACGTCCACGAGAAAAACTTCCACGACCACGATTCCCACTAGCATACTAAATATTGTTACTGGCATGAGAAGGGACGCAAAGAAGATCACTCGAATCAACGAGAATCCAATCTGATTGTGGGTAGAGATGACATCAAGAAGTAACCATAACTGAAGCATTAGTAGACAAGTTAGTGGGGGTGGTTGACTGAGTAGGTGCAAAAACATGTTGGAGTCAAGCAAAGGCATTATTTAAGGACGGAATGCTATCAACGGTCAACATTTGTCCTCTAACGAACTGATAGTCAGGATGTAATCCCGACAAGAACTTTGCAACCTGAAATTCCTCCCGTTGCTTTCGTAGTGTCTCCAAGTTTGCGACGATGGGTTGGTATATATTCAACTCTTTCTGCATACCCTTGAGTGTACTATAGTAGTCACTTTTCCTGTGGATGTATAGTCTGTCTAGTTTTCTTGGAGCTCTTTTAGATCCTTTCTTATTTTCTGTTCTTCTGTTGTAATTTTCCATCATTTTCTTTTCCACTTTTCAGCTTATCTCTGTATTTCTTCTTTCTCTTTCTTCTCATGAATAAAAGTTTTCGTTATCGATCAAAAAAAAAAATCACTGAGGCTCTTATTACCTTTATGAAAATTAAAAAAATTCCCGTACAACTCAGACACGTGAGATGTCCTTTACATGAGAGTACGCTTTATGTATACCATTCCAAATACCTTTTGTAGTCTGCTGGAATATCACATTGGCACTAATATTAAGCAGCCAAGACATCGCACAATAATTATTTTTCAACCATTCCTTACTTCCCACAGAATTTTCTGTTGGATGGTCTTCGGTTACAAACTAGAGTTTTCCTTGAGCACAAAGAAAAAACCCTAACTTTTCTCATGGAAGATAGTTTTCACTGGAAGATAGTTTTCACTATTCAACTTAACTGATGTATGTTGCAGACCAGTATTATCTTGGAGAGCTTGAAAGGCAAGATTTCGCATCACTATGAAGTTCTATCGGAATGCAACTAAATTCAACTTTACTGCAGTCACCCAAGCAGCCATGAACAAGAAAACTCCAGCACAACATACTCACAAATCAAATTTCAATTCAATTCGAATCTGATCACAGTAGTTCAGCCAGTTAGTTGGCACATATGGCTAGGCTTTGATTTCACAAACCTTTCATTAATACTTAATCTCAAGAGCAGCACAACAACTAACCATCAGGTTGTTGCACAAGGAATGAAGGAAGAGGATAATGGAAGGAACAAACCAGTCCTAGGATAAAACATATTCAGTCCTATATAGAATGGAATAAAGAGGAAGGAAAGTGAAGATAAATTCTTCCTTAAATAGGAAATAACAGATGAAAGAAGAAAAAAAAATGAAGTGAAGAGAAAGGTAAAATAGGAAAAGAAGAGGAGAGATATCAGACCTGCTCTGATACCATGTTGAAATCCAAGAAATAAGAGTGAGAAAGAGAATAAGAACAGTAATGGTCCATTAATGGTGAAGATCTTTCTAATCATCATTGAAATATCTTCTGTGCTAGGCGGCGAAGAAGGCGGTGATGCTAGGCGGTGATTTTGGAGCGATCGGCGATGCTAGGCGTCCGGTGAGTGGCGATAGAGCGAACGGCGTGGGCAGACGATCTTGTCTTGTCGATGGAAAACACATAGAATTCGAAGGGTTTTGGAATAACGACAAACAATGGCTGCTTATCTCGAAGAGACGAGGGGTTCTTTCAAGCTGGCTGATCTTGCAAGGTGATGAGATCAAGTGGTTGGTGCAGAAGGTGGAAAGATTAAGTAGTAGGGGAGTCGATGGCGGGTACTTGGGTTCGTCAAGAGAAGCCGGCAGGGTGTTGCTGATGGAATGCTTAAAGAACTCTAGAGGAAGTGCAATCAAAATCACTTCCATCCTTAACGATACTAGGCATAAGCTGATTTTGCTTCCTAAGAGGAACCAGGTTGATGGCTGGGATTATATTTTCGCATCCATTAACACAGTGTTTCAGGTGCGGTCTCGGCAGCCTCAGGCAGCGTCGGAGACTGTTCCTCAGTCCGTGGAGGCCCATTCGCCTCAGCCAGAGGTAAGAATGGTGGTTGAGAGGAACGACACCTCATGTTTCATCCAGAACGTGGGGTGGAACGCATTGGTGTCCATATGCCCCTCTTCTTATTCTTGGACGCTAGCTATATCCCTGTCTTCTAAATATCCTTTTAGTATGTGGGACAAAGTAAGGGATCACTTCACCTCGGTTTTTCCGGAGAGGGAGGTGGGGCAACTATTCCCTGTTAACCCTGCTCGAGCGGTGTTGTTTGCGAATTCCGACGCTGATGCGAGGGACATCGTTGCCCTCCAAGCTATATCGATCGGTCAGGAGTTGACTATAGAGGTGACTCGTTGGCCATTGGGTGCTGCATCGGTGGTTGGTCCATCAGATAGTCTCGGGGTGTGGGTTGTGGTTGAGGGTGTGCCTCTCCATCTAATGGCGAAGCAAAATTTTTCTCTAATTGGTGACTGCTGCGGAGGTCTTCTCGCCATTGGAGAATTGGAGGTGATGGAAGAGGGGATGGGGAAGGTGGAGCTGAGGGTTAAGGAGAGGTTGTTCCGAAAAATTCTGAGATTAATCTCTTTGTGGGACAGCACGGTATGCTTTGAACTGTTCGTGTATTTTCCGGCGACTTGCCCTGTTAGCT
>JAUPMG010280420.1:0-18458 GCA_031762675.1 Pachysandra terminalis | reverse complement strand
AGCTATTTCTGTTTTTTTTCCTTTTGGTTTGACCCGGTTCAATTTGGTTTGGGTCTTTTTGATTTGGTTTTGTTTTCTGGTTTTGGGTTTGTTGGGTTGGCTAGGTTTGGTTTGGTTCAGTTCAGGATTTGGGGTTTGGTTCTGGTTTAGTTAGGGGTTTGGTTTGCTGTTTTTGTTTCTGTACAGAGAAAGAAGAAGGAGAAGGAGAGGAAGTAGAGGAAGAGGGAGAGGGGTAAGGAAGGAAGGAGAGAGAGAAAGAGATGACGAGAGGAGAGTGGTGGCCGGACATGAGGGGGCGGAGAACAGCGAGGAAGAGAGAAGAGAGGGAATGGATGGAAGAGGGAGAAGAACAGAGCACCGTGAGGTGCTCTGTACAAGGGGGCAAGAGGTGGAGAAAAGAGAAGGTGGGGAAGAAGGGTATAGAGAGAGAGAGAGAGAGAGAGAGAGAGAGAGAGGGTCTGCAAGTGGAGAAGGGGTGAGAGAGGAAGATGGTTGGAGAGTGAGAGGAGGGCGGAAGAGAGAATGGTGGTGTTGGGTGTGGTGGAAGAAGAACAGAGGTGAGACAGAGGGAAGGTTGGTGAGGGAAGTGGAAGAGAAGAATGAGAGGGAGGAGGAGGGGGAGAGGGCGGTCAGAGCTGGGTTGAGGGGGAAGAAAGGGGAGAGAACAGAGAGGGAAAGGGAGAGTGGACTGGGGGGCTGATCGGTGTGGTTGCAGGCGAAGGAAGAATTGGCGGTGCGATTGGATTGAAGGGAGCTACTGAGAAGGTGGGTGGCGCGATGGGTTCGGAGGTGGTGGTTGCAGGGGTTGAAGGTGGTGAGAGGAATGCGGGGAGCTGCGGAAGAGAGAGTGGTTGCAGGTGCAAAGGAGAGAGGGAAGTGCAGGGAGATGATGGAGGTGGAGGCCGGTGGTGCTGAACCAAAAACAGAGGAAAGGGAAAGAAGGAGAAGAAGAAGAAGAAGAAGAAAGAAGAAAGAAGAAGAGGAAAAGAGAGAGGGGGAGAGCTCACCGGAAGTGGGATGATGGCCGGATTGAATGCCGAAGAGTGCTAATGCCGCCGCCGGATGCGCTACCTTCGCCGGCGGCGACATCGTTGCCGCCGTCGGATGAGTGGAAGGGATTAGGGTTTTGAGTTTTTGTTTATTTTTGTTTTTTGCTGGAGAGGAAGAGTGTCGGCCAGAAGATGTTTTATAAGAGAGGATGAACAGTGGCCAAAGAAGGAGAGTTTTTGAAGGAGATGAACAGTGTTTTTATAGTGGGATTACCCTAGGGCCTGTTTGGCCCTGGGATAATCAAAAAACCCTTTTTTTCTTTTAATTTTGTTTGTTTTTTTCCTTTTATATTTAATTCCAAGAAATAAAGTTTTTTATTTTTTTATTATTATTATTATTTTTTTTAAAATGAAAGAAAAATCTCCCTTGCAACGCACGCAAGACGACCTCTAGCGACGTGGCACCTCGCCCAAGATTGTCACCTGGCAAATAACTTCGTGAAAATTTCCAAAATAACCTAACGACTTTTCAAACTCGAAATTTGACAAATTCACAGTCATTTCAAAGAGTTTAGTCTGCCGAAATCAAATCCAAAGTCGAAATCTTGTTTTTATCCCTGAAAATTGTGAGTCTTGGCCAAAAAGGCTATCAGGGGCAAAATAGTCATTTTTCTCAAAATCTTGAATCTAGGCAAAATTGTACTCGTTGGAAAGCATTTTTCGTCTAGAATTCAGATTTAGAGTTGAAAACGGACTTTGGATGAGGAATCGAATAATTAGGGGCACCAAGGGTATTTTGGTCATTTTTCAGGAATTTCAGGTTTTTGGAGGAAATAGAGCGCGGGGCTGAGATGGGATTCAGATGATGATTTAGAACTGCTAGATCTCAAGCCAGGCCTTCCATGAGCTGCAAAAACAGAGAAATTGCACATCGGTGCAAATTGGGGTGTCTACAGCATGCATTGAAGCTTATATGTTTGTATGTAACTATGTATATACTTATGTATGTATGTATGTATGTATCTATCTTTCTCTGTGTATATATGTATGTATATATGCATGGGCGTATTTATGTATGTGTATACATAAGTGTTTGTGTATGTGTATCTAGGGGTGGAGCCAGGATTCTATTGTCGGGGGGGAGGGGGAAGATTTGGTTTAAATATATATTTATATATATATATATATATATATTTTTTTTATTATTTAAGTTCGATTCCGTTTGGTTCGGTTTAATCGAAGCCTTAACCGAAAACCTAACCAAATTATTCGGGTTTTCATTTTTCAAACGATAATTAAGCCAAAATAAAAAAAAAAACAAACCAAATGGATTTTTTTCGATTTGGTTATTTCGGTTTAGACCAAGTCAATGGACACCCCAAAATTGATAATACAATGTCTTATTATAGGTGAAGAATGCACAAATGGACAAACCATCTCTGTTGGCATACCTTTTCATTAGACATTTAGCATCCAACAAACAATGACCAATGGCCAAGTATTCCAAATTTTCTAGTTAGCAAACTTCCTCATGCGAAATGAATCGCTTCGATGATTGGTCCCGTCACCGAGTCGAGGAGTTGTCGTAAGTTTCGTGATTGGGTTTGGGAAAGACTAGAGAGTCGAATTGTTTAGAAGGGCAAAACTCTAAGCAGAAGACTTAAATATAAAGGTTTTAGGAGCAATAAAAAATTCTAATGGGGGCAAAAAAAAATCCGAGAGGGGGCAATTTGTAATATATTATAAAAATAATAGATTAAATTCAAATTTATAAAAAATTGAAGACTTATATATAAAGGTTTTAGGGGCAAGAAAAAAAATTATAGGGGGGCAAATTTTTTTTTGAGAAGGGGCAATTTGTAATCTATTATAAAAAGTAGATTAAGTTCAAATTTATAAAAAATTTGAGGGGGGCAGGTTTTCCCTTCTTGTCCCTATGTGGTTCTGCTCCTGTGTGTATCTATGTTCATATGTATGTATGTACTTATTTATTGTCAATGTTTTATTCAAGCATCAAGTTAGTCATCTAAGCAATGTGTCCTTGAACATTCAGTTACTGGTGGACTGGACTCGAGGAAAGAATCTCATCTTCTCAAGTTCTGCTCCTTCTGTCAGCGAACTTAGGGGACCATACGATGTTGCCAATTTGTTGACTTTGCTTGGCCTCTCTATGGAACGTGCCAAAGCAGCTATTTCTAAAAACTGCAGGTCTGTCAAAATTATTGATCTGGTTTGATATTATAGGTAGTTTGATGATTATAACATTCTGTTTTAATGATGCAGGTCTCTAATGGCAAAGGCTTTAAGAAAAAAACAATATCACAAGGAGGCCATCAGAGTTGAAATAATTCCGTCAGGTGAACCAGTCAACTCCAAGGAGCCGTGGTTTATTGACTTGAATAGCTGGGATCCCATCTCTAGTGGCGAAGGCGATCTACTATTGGATGATATTGCTAAGTTTTTCTCTGCCTCCAGTAAAGTATCCAAAACTTCGAAGGCCATTGATTTTGATTCAATTGCAGAAGGAATGGAAACAAATAGTAGGCTGTTAAAGGATTCGTTGTCTGGAACTGGTGTTGAGTTGAAGACATCAGATGATGCTACGAACATTGTCTTCGCTGTGAAGGAAATTGAGGAATCAGGTGCTACTAATGAAGTCTTCAAACAGTCAGAAGTGCTCAATATAGTCCAAAATGCGGATTTAACGTCTCAAGCTTCTGGTTGTGAAGATGCTATGGAATCATCATCACCAAATGATACTCCAACACCATTCACGGAGGGCAAGGGAATAGAGGCGCCGAAAACCTGCACCGACGAACCACAGAGTTCGGACATGCTTGATGTAATTCCGGTTGCAGTTGAGACATTGACTGATATGAGATTACAAGGTTGCAAGTCTAGTTGTGAAACGAAAAATGTGTTGACATGCCTCACTTCTATGAATGACATTGAGCCTTCTGCTGCATCCAATGCTTATTCTAAAGGTTTGAATGCATTTGATGCAGTTCCGTTACAAAAGGATTATCTATCTAGTGTTGAAGGAGATTTAGTATCACCATCTTTTGCTCTGAAACTTTCCACACCAATTGAGGATATTGATCTTTTATCTTCTTGTAATAAACATGAAATTATGATTGATGATGTTTTAACCAAGACTGAAGAATGGAAGCGAACAAGCTTGGCTTTTGCTTCATGTGATGTGTCTTTACATGAAAATGCTGCAAAAAAAGAAATACTTAGGGAACACGAGGATGGTGCAGATGTCATGCTGTTGGAGGACTATTCTGGTGATATGCAAGATACTGGAGCTTTGGTTGCAGATAATGAAACACAAGCGGATGTTTCGGTTGACATAATAGAGCAAAAGCAAGCTGACAGTTCAGTCAAAACCACACATCAAACACTGGAAGAATCTAAATCAGGTATTAGGTTTATTTGGCTTGAAAATCAATGTGCATGTGCAGTTGTTGTAAGAGTTTGGTCTTTGGTTGTGTTATTTATTTATTTTTTTCCAAATTATAAATTGACATTTGTTGACGAATTTTAATTGCATGGCAGTTGTTTGGTCTTATTTTCCATGAAATTTAGCAGTTTATGACAATTTAATTGTTTTTTTTTAATATTTTTATTAAGTTAGTGATTTTAAAAAAATGATTTGGCATTTATATGGAGGAACAGAATTCATGTTGTCAACCCCAGCTAGTTGGGATAAGGCATTTTGTTGTTGCTGTATTTGGCTGTACGAAGTCTTCAATTTCATAAGGCTTACTGGTATTGAATGTTGTTCCCAAAACATATCCCAAGCTTTTTAAAGATGGTCAATGCATCTGATTGGTTTTAAGAATGAATTCTTGATCAGACTTTTTTGTATCAACAATGAGGTTGTTTAGGTAGATTTTTTTTTATTGTGTTTTTGTACAAGATGCATCTCTTCTTTTATGCTGTGTGGAAGCGTCTTTCTTGCACTTACTAAACTTGTTCTTTCCATCAACTCTTCATTGAATTAGAGTTTTCATTTCGAAGGCTTACCTCAATAATGATATTTTGACTAATGCCTTAACCAAGATATCTCTGCACCCCCGACCTTCCTGCACATCAATGAACTGCTCTCTCTCTCTCTCTCTCTCACACACACACACACACACACACACACACACAATTTTTCTAAGTTTCTTTTCTCCTAATATTGTAATTTTTTCCCTTATGGATGACAGTTATCCTGACCATGTTTCGTCTATCTTACATATTCATGCTCTAAATCAGTGTAGTACTGTATATTTTTTTTCTCATTTTCCCAGCTCTTATATTCCTGCTCTATTTTATTCAGGGAAATGCAGATCTAAGCAAAGGAGACTTCGTCATCCATTTATGTTTTCTTTCAAGCATTTCTTGAAGCCTGTACTTTTCAAGAGGAAAAAATCATGGAAATCAAGAAACACAATGAACCTGGTGTAAGGATTACCCTTGGATTTTTTATTTTTTATTTATTTTTTTACTTTTTCTAATTAAATAGCTGAGGATTCCTCTACATAGTTGTTCATCATACCTTTCTTTTTTGTTGTAAGGATTATATTCGGAATTTGTTTTTTAAATTATTTGGCAGTACATTTAAAATAGATTTGGATTTTTCTGCATAATTGTTCATTCATCACCTTTCCTTTTCCTCTATGTTTTAAGGGAAGGGTATAATATCACCATTAAGCAATTCAGTCTTTTGTGAGACTGATTAGAGGGCTTAGTGTGAACGTCAGTCTCTCTCGCCTTCTAGATGTAGATTGAGATAGATATCATCTAACCTGCTTACATATTTTTTTTATTGATTTTGATTTTTATTTTTGGTGATGTTGAACCCCCGACCTCACTTAGTGGGGCAGGGTAAATCCTGGATACATGACCCCACCATAGGGACCGTATATCAGGTAAGCACGGGGACTCGAACCTGCTTATTTTTGTTCGGGTGTAATTCTTGTTGACATGATTACAAATTATCCTCTTAGGAAATAGTTTGTGACCTCTTGGAAGCTCCGATTCTCTATGGTTTGTTGACAATATGGCCGTGATTTTTTGCGGTTCAATGCTTCAAACCTTGTAAATTTAAAGTTCAGGTTAACTCTGATCATTATGCAGCCACGTCAGGAAGAAAGCTGCCTGGTGATCTGGAAGTTGCTTATACTACTGTAGTTCCGGTTTCCGGTTAGTCGACATTTTTTCTCAGTGACTCCTTATTCTATACTCAAGAATGTTGTCTTCAGTTGTTTATGGTTCTTATATAATGATGTTCATCAGCTGAATCAACTTCTGTTGGATTGCCATCAGCATTCTATTAGATTGTGATTTTTAGTCTCTAGATCCAAGGGGGAGAGACCTGAGGGGCCCCATGCGCCTCCCCACAGTACGGTAAGGGTATATTGGGTATTTGCCCTATATTTCAGGTAGGAGTATAAGCTGTTACCCTAATTCGTTTTTGACATAGTGGAAAACTTTTTCTCTCCTGTGGGCATATGCTTTGCTGAACCGCATATATCTGTGTGCATTGTTTTGATCTTCGTTTTGGCTGTGTTTATATTATTGCTTGATCCCGATCGACTGTGACTACATTGCAGGAGAAGCTAGAATATTTTCTCCTTACTGGGGAAGTGAGACCAGTAGGCTGGGGACTCCATTTGTACGGCTGGGGACTCCATTTGTACGGCTCGAGCTCAAAGATTACTTCAGCAGGACTATCACTTCTATCCCAAGATAAGTGTTGATCTCTTTCCTTTTTTTTTTTGTGGAATTCGACAGACTTAACATTTTTCGATCTCTTGTGAGTTTGTTCCTAATGCAAGTCTAATTACCACTTCTCTTTGTCGTTCTCATGCTATGAGGTCTCTTTGACATTCATTCAGTGTGTTGAGAAGTTAAGATCTGTTCTTGAACCCCAATTTACACGCAATTCCCTCAAATTTCCCGAAGAAAATGTACGGTCCTGACTTGAAATTTAGTGAGCTGGAGGATTTGAATCTCTACTGTTCTTAAGGTTCATTTGTTCGCCCATGTCGACGCTGTTCAGATGCTTTTAAATTTGAGACCACAGTATTGGGAACTCAATAGGTTGTTGTTATGTTGTTTGTAAAATCACTAGACAAAGCAGGCTTCAGTTTCTATTTTGATCCAAATTGTCTATGCCTCCTCTTCAGTTCTCTCTCTGAAGGGATATAAAAATCTCTCTTCTAGGTCAACCGTATGTTGTGCTATGTAGAAAACTGCTCTCTTTAGATTGTATGATGATGGCCTTGATTTTTTGGCTCTGAGTCTGACATATGGAGAGCAAACGAAATGGCTTAATGGGTTTGATTGGGCTGGGCTGGCACAAAACCTGTATAACCCATTCCGGGTAAGACCCGATTATGCTAGGTTTTCCAATGGGTTGGAAGGTTCAGACTCAATGTTGGGTTTGGGTTAACAATACCCCATCCGGGTTGAACAATGTGATGCATTATGGTTTAATTGTCTGATATGTCCGGCTTTCATATTTGCCTTTCTGCTTGAGCTTAAAAAAAAAAAAAAATCATACTATGTTCAAATTTAAAAAAACATTAGTGCTTTTGGGTCGACCCGGATGACCCATAGAGAAACATAACGAATGTGAGTGAATTATGCAACGTGGTCCATTCTATTCTTTTTTGGGTTAATTCTACAAATCCCAAATAATAGCCATATACCTCCCCTATCTTTCTTAAAAGGACAAATACATTCCCTCTATTATCATCATTCGGACATGGATTACCCCTACAATATTAGAAATTATTAATTTTTACACGTTTTAGACTATTGTGCTTTTGTATATGAACTTATCACATCACCATCATCCCACCACCACCACACCACCGCTACCACTACCACCACTACCATGGTGAGGTGGGATAGTGGTGGTATGGTAGGTTTAAATACAAGGGCAAAGTAGTTTAAAGCATATAAAAATTGATGTTTTTTGTTAAGTGTCATTAGTTTAGGAGAGGTTCATATCCGAATTGATAGTAGAGGATGTATTTGTCCTTTTGAAAAAAATAAAGGAGGTATATGGATATTATACGAAACATCAAAAGAGGTTTGTGGAATTTACCTTTTTTTTTTTTTGTTTTTTGGGTGAAAAGTCCATTCTATTTAATGGAATCAAATTACGTAATATTGATAAAGCATATCTAAAAGCGTTTAGCTATGTAATAAAGCCGGATTCTATTCTAATTTGACTTAATTTTTTTCTCAATATAATACTATTGAGCATCTTAAGCTTCCAAACAATAGATTTCAGGAGGGTTTGAACAATTTTATTATGTGGGTATGGCTTGCAAAGTAAAAGCAACACTAAACAAAAACAAAAGAGTACTACCAAATGTACCTTGACACCATTCAAAACAAGACCTGTTGCTTCTGCAAGTATAGGTCCCACCAATAGTCCTAAAGACATTTGCCACATAGCATAAAGGATCACCTAAATAAACATTTTCTCTTTGGGTAAAACTAAAGAAACATAAATATTTAGGCCGTCCGTTGACACGTGTGACAAAAACTATTACACATGTATTATGGAAGCTTATATTAGATTAAAATGTTATACACATGATTAATCTAGGGAGTCCATGTCGAATGGATGGGCTTGGATTGATCAGCTTGTTCTTCCATGTGACAAAAATGACCTTGTAACTGTTGCTACGGTCTAGAAAACTTTCGCCATTTTGTAAAGTTACCATGGCACTAAACTCCTCTTTGGAGTCTAATTAAGGAATTAAGTTCGCCTCGAAGGTATTAAGGAGATTAATCCAAGCATAATCATCATCTTGATCATCCTCATCCAAATTCATTTGGTTCCAGTACTGAATTTGTCCAATTTCTTCGTTCCTTGCAAATCGGCCTCTAATCCGCGGTCGATTATCGGCTAAAATCTTCCTACAAGCATACTAATCCATGGAAAGACAAAATAAATAATAAAAATCATTCAATATTTATAAAACAAATTATACCTAAATTAAGGGTGTAATAAGGGTCAAATTGCATGTGTTGGGACCCAACACGAATCATGTCATCTACAGTACGGCAAAACTTTTGAATTTTGACTATATTAAAGGCTAAAGCATGAATCTGACTCTCAACATGATATGATAATAATCGTGTCTTGTGTCATAGCAGATATGGAGAGCCTAAAATTAGGCAAGACACAACACGAAAGGCAATAGTCTCATCATGCCGAGTTGGCACGGGCGGCCCATTCGTACACCCTTCATAAATTGATGTGAATTTTGCTCCATTTTGTTAAAGGATTTGATAAAAAAATGTAAATTAATAAATAAATAGAGATCAGATCAAGACCTTAATCTTCTTATTGAAGTTCCTTTGGTGTCTCTTGCTCCGGTACCTCTCGATTCTCTCTTTTCTCTCTTCGGCGCTATAACGTCTTACTTCGTTTGATCCATCCGTGTTACGATTCTCTTGTGATAGCAGAATCTCTGTTCTTCCACTGGATTGCGAAGAATTAAATTTCTAATAACAAAAAAAAAAAGAAAAAGAAAATGTTAGATGGTCATAATATATAGTGAACAAGGGTAGTTTGGTCATTGCATACGGAATAAACCGAAAGTAACTAACTTTTGTATCTTTCGGTACTTACGTGTAAATCGCCGGTGCTAAAAGCCTTTCTCACCGGACCGGCGTCCAAGCCAAAAATCTCGCGATTGGAGAAAATGGGATTCTGAAACTCGTCTTTGCAGGGAAGCGAGTTACTGCTCAGACTCTTCTGAATCAAACTCGTTGGTTTAAGGTAATAACTCGGTAACGAAGGACTCGGTGAGCCATAACAAGGGCTGTTACCGGCGTCTGCTTTTAGGGATGTCAGAACCTCAAAAGCTGAGTCAAACTCGTTTCCGGGGTAGTGGTTAGCAGGAATATCAAGAGGTGGTGGTGCAGAAGGGAAAGCGTTTACCGGCAAGTTGCCGAGGAAATCGGTGGAGGCGTAGCTGAGAGCGAATACATTAGTACAGTTGTACATGGTGTGTATGTGTGTGAGTGAGTTTTGAATGAAAAATGGGTGAAAGGGTTGAGTCTTCAGTCTTCTTATAGATGGAGCGAGCTCGAAAGGTGACAGTGACGTCATCTCCCTTGAGAAAGCGTTGACTCAGTTTCATGGCGACTGGCTTTGCCTGTGCACGGGCACTTTAAGTTGCTTTGAAAGAAGAATGGGGATATATGACCGTTGGAACCATAGAAATGCCATGACGCGTCAATAAGATCATAACACGTGGAGAAATGGAAACTGCGTGTATCAAGCATAAATTAGTTTTCGTAATTAAGTTATTAGCATGATTGCCTAGTTTCCTAAATTAAGTTATGAAGGCAAAAGTCCTTCTTGAATAAGCAAAAGTGAACACTCAAAAAAAGTAAAAAACCGGCATCTTGTCTTGGCAAGATCCGGTGTGTTTTAATTGTAATTATAAACAAAGAACTACTTTGGGATTGAGAAAGCTTGAGCTCACGTGTGCTTCAACCTATAATTAACCAGAATCAATTCTCAAACCAAGAGGGTAAAGTAAAGATAATCTAACTTTAGCAACTAGCTTCATTAAGATATCATTTATACTAATTGCATACTTTGGGATTTGTTTTGTGTTTAGTGTTGTTTTTTATTGGTTACAGCTTTTGCTTAAAATAATTGCTTCAAAAAATGATTTACGACTCAGACTTGGTTCAAACTTTAAAAATTTTGGGCTCAAGCTCAGCTTTTTAAAAAGTTTGGTTCGTAAAAGGCTCGATTCACAAAAAAACTTAATTTAGTACAAATACATTAATATTATAATTGATTATTATTATTATTATTTATAATATAATGTATTAATTTGTATATTTGATATTAATATATAATATAAGATATACAAATATGGATGTATAATCTCATATACAAATTGAACAAAGCTTTAACTGAACTGAGCCTACCAATGTTCAACTGAAACTCGTTAAGATAATGAGCCATTTTTTTTTTTTTTAGTTCAAGTTTGGCTCATACGAGCGGAGCTAGTTCGGCTCATTGATAGCCCTAAATGCACTTGTCAAGAAACAAAGACAAGACCCTTACCATTTACTAGAGAGAGAGAGAGAGAGAGAGAGATGATTAATATATAAATTAATACATAACCCATGTGAGGAGCACAAAACTCTCCAATCATATACCTTCGGTTAGGGATGATTAGGTCTAAGGGTTTATAATTAACAAGCATAAACAACATCATTATTAACATATAACTAATAACATGTCAACATTACTGTGAGAGTGGTGGTGGTGGTGATGGTGCTGGGATGAGGGTGGTGGGGTGGTGGGATAGTGATTTTCGTTAAGTTCCGTTAGTGTAGGGGAGGTCCATGTCCGAATGGTGATAGTAGAAGGGATATATTTATTCTTTTAAAAATAATAGAGGTATGTGGGTATTATATCAAACTTCTAGGGAGGTTCGTAGAATTTACCCTATTATATTCTACATAACAAGAGTTATCTTTTGGTTCATGCATTAATGATGATGAGTTTTTTGAAAAAAATTCTAAACTTAACATTAAAAGGAAAAAAGGATACATGTTTCTCAAATGAATGATGGTCATGTTGAATCAAACGTATTGTTGCAACACAGATGGCGCACAAAGAAACTAACGAGCTTAGAACTTTGTGGTAGACCCCGGCCGCCAGTCCCATTTCGCTGGCCGGTTGGTCACAAACTGAGCTGAAGCTAACGAGATCCAATCGGAGAGCCACATCGATCGACGACCTGCCGATAGCTATAGCTTCTATTACTACTACATTGACATAACATTACGTTGTCTGATTGATCCACAATTCCACATTGATTACTAGTCCCTAGCTAGCTAGTACATAGCTATCAGACTTACGGGTCACATTCTACCGGGAAATAGTCCGATCAAGTTGCCATGATCATTGCCGCATACAAGTTGACTTTGCCACTCAAGAACATTATGGAGAGAAACATGTTGCTACACTTTATTCACATCTAAAAGCTAAATTGTGAAACTCTACTTATTTCTCTGTGTATACATTTGATCAACTTCAAATCACATACTAAGTTTCGGTCTCCAAAACATTTATCTTAAGAATGAGGGGCTGTGGGTGACTTATTCATAGGGTACCGAAGTGGGGATACCAGTGGCTTATTTTGGGAGGTACCCTGTCCATGTGGCATGCACCCCCTGATTGGTGCTGTATAGAGTGCTGCTGCTCGCCCTTTGCTGTAGAGGATACGAAGCCGCATTTGACATCTTAAGTTGAACCTTTTAAGTTAGGTAAGTTTGCAATGGAGAGGTAGCAACCTAAACTGGACCCCCACTTGCTTCGAAGGAATTAAAATTGGATTAATTAATAAGATGATAGTGAGTTGAAAATTTACCAAGACAAGACAGACAAAGAAAACTTAGATTATTGTGGGGGTACTCTTCAAGCAACTTAGATATGAAAGCTTTGATTATAACTACCAAAAACAATGTGTGATAAAGAATGCCTTTGCCTACAAGTATTACTTAGCCAATGATGCTCTCATTTTCTGTGTAGAATATAGGAAAAAAGTGGGTTTTTTTTTTCCTAAGTGAATCATGTGCCTCTAAAGATAATGAAATTGGCTGTGGCCCCAGACAAAAGATAGGTTTGTGGGTTTGAGTCAACAAGCAAAATAGTCTTCACCACTAGCTTAGAGCGAGTGAAAGACTAAGTGGGGTAATGAAATTGGTTGTGGCCCCATTTGGTTGTGACTTTCTATAATTAGAGAAAAAATTTGGACTACAATTTCTCCTTCAATTGATTAGTAATGTTGATTGGTATGATGGGTTGGCTATAGCTCTCTATAGCCTTTAAGGTGGTAATGGCTAATAAACAAAGAGCCCATGTGGGTCAAGTAAGTCTTCTTATATTCTTTCTAAAGAGACAGAAAGTGCTATTTTACTGGGTGAAGGCCTTGTGTTGATTAGTTCCTCCACCAAGAATTTTATGGGTTGTATCCACCAAGTAGTGTTCTTAGTGAGAGAATATATATATATATCTTATTAATTTTATTTAATTTAATTTTTAATTTTTTTGTCATGAAAAGGTTTTGTTTTGGGTGACATGGAACCTTGACCTCACTTAGTGAGCTCACTGTTAGCAAAACGCTGTTTAAAACTTCATTATTTTTTTTCAAAAAAACACATTTTGATGATTAAACATTTTAAACTTCGTTTAAAACTTTATGTAACAAAAAAACATATTAAACACCTTTTATACATTTGACGTTTAAAACTTTTCAAAAAAACTCTTCGTCTTTCCTTTTCCTTTTTAGATGTGAAATTTATTTACATTCCAGGATTCAATGGTTTTATTTAATATTTCTATTAGCATTTATCTTTTGATGTGTTATTTTCATTAAGAGGTTTAAGTAGTTTTTTTTTTTTTGTTAATCTTTTTTATCTAGTGATATTGAAATTCAAAGCCTACCAATTCTCTGGATTTACTATGAAATAATAATAGAAAAATGCTTTTATAAAGAGATGAAAAGAGAAATGGACTTTAATTAATGTTTTATTTTTATTCTATTATTAAAATTAAAATTAAAAATCTTTAATACTACATTATATTTTCATAAAAAATAAATATTGGTAATATTAAAGTTTCTTATAGTAGTGAATGTAAATTATTTAGAATTATAAATTAGTTTTTAGACTAATATTATAATATTTTTTTAAATTTATTGGTAATTAACTAATAGTTTCACTTTTATGTTCACATTTTTTTTTTTCATTTTGTATATTTGGATCTCTACAGTATTAAACTCGAACAATTTAATCAACGTATTTTTGATGTTTTTGTTTTATTGACCATTTTTTTGACTTCGTTTTTTTGAGTAAAGACCGTATTAAACTTGATATTTTACCATCTCGTTTTATTGCCGTATCATTTTTTGCTAACAATGGTGAAGATAGGGTAGGGGTGGCAAAGGGCCGGGTGACCCACCCTGTTGGCCCGATCAGCCTGACCCTATGTTTGGGGAGGGCTTGGACAAGAGTTAGTGGCCTATAGGATTGGGTTGGGCCGAAATTTAAGGCTCAATCAGTTTTTCGGGTCGAGCTTGAGTTTATATTAAATTAGTTCAGCCCAGCCCGATATTATTTAGTAATATATAACTTTTACTTAAAATCACTCAAAAAAATCAATTTTTATGGGCGGCCAAATACTGCTTGTAAAAATCTTAGAACCGCTACTAAAAGCTAAAGCGGCGATCAAAGAGAACGCCGACGAATTGACCGTCCTTAAAGTTTTTAGCGGCGGTTCGTAGGAGAAGGAGATAAAAATAAGTCAAATTATATGAAAAACTCCATAAAAATAATTCTCAACTATTTGGAAACCATCTCAAATGATTTGGAAATTGAACCCGGGCAATGTGCTTGTTGATGGTCAATTCAATACAAACTACTGAAGTTCATCCTCATCCCTTCTCGAAACTTTGGTGGGAATTGACAAGAGATAGAGAAAGATGTAGAAATGCCCAATAAGAGAAACCATTATCATATATCCAATATTATTTGAGCTTTGTTCATGCTTGCACACTCATCTCTGCATCCATTGCTGACTTCTTATGGGACAAGAACACAAGGATTATAAGTCCTTATCTATCAACATTTTCTTCATTTGCACACACGGTCTCCAATATCAATTCCATGCAGGCATATTAATTAGGAATTTCTTTTATGCCTGTATTTGTTATGCATCTAGACACCATTTATTACAAGACATGTCAATAACATGTATGCATGAATGATGAGACCTAAGCCTCTAAACGAGCCAAGTCGAGTTGAGCTTTGCCCAGCTTGGTTCGGGCTCGTAAAATTTGGATCAAGTTCGGGCTCAGTTCAAGCTCAAGCTCGGTTCGCGAAAGCTCAACTCGGGAAAAGCTTGACTCGACTCGTGTTTACACGAGTCATTAATTTTGTATTTAAATAAAATACTAATAACTAAGTATTTAACTTAAACGAACTCGTGTTTTCATGAGTCATTAATTTTGTATTTAAATCAAATATCAATAACTAAGTATTTGACTTAAACATGACTCGTATTTACACAAGTTT
This sequence comes from Pachysandra terminalis, assembly GCA_031762675.1. Classification (NCBI taxonomy): domain Eukaryota; kingdom Viridiplantae; phylum Streptophyta; class Magnoliopsida; order Buxales; family Buxaceae; genus Pachysandra; species Pachysandra terminalis. Next base: position 3,345 of record JAUPMG010280420.1, on the reverse strand, counting down.
TTAATTTTGTATTTAATGATTAATATATATATATAATATTTATGACACATAAATTTATATATCGTATATAATCGAGCCGAGCCTACCCAATCTCGGCTCAAGCTCGTTAAGATGAGGAGCCTGATTTTGGGCTCAGGCTCAGCTCAAGAGCCTAAATATCGAGCTCAATGTGAACCGAGCTAGCTCGATTCATTGACAACTTTAGTGGGACCTACACCAACAAAACAAACATGTTCCGATTTGACTATAGCAATATAGCAATGGCCCATATCAATTATAACGACTATATAGTATTTTAGGACCTAAAGAGTAGTGTTTGTACGTATAAAAACATATTAACAGCTTATACTTAAACAAATTTTTTATCAATTCAAATAGTGTTTAACGCGATCTTTGTTAGTTGTTACAAAGCTAATTTTGATTCTCTTTTAATCTATTTTATGTGGGTTTTTTTTCTTTTTTCTTTTTCAAAAAATGTCTTGATGGGGTACTTCATATGTAACCAGATAGCATTTTTAAAGAACATGTCATTGATATGCTGACATGTTTAATAGGATTTATATTTGAGAAAACAAAATGTCTTTGTGTGAATGGTGTTAGGGTACTTAAGAAAGAATTTAAATCATCTAAGATCCTATTCGTAAAGGGAAGGAACAATAGCCAATAAAAATCAGCTATGTAAATCTAATACAATTGAGATACTGTCAATATCAATTAATTTTTTTTTAAATCACATAAAATTGTTTGATATCATGCTTGTGTGACTGGTTTTTATTCTCAACTGTTCCTTCCCTTCACGGAAAGGACCTTGAAATGATTTGAATCCCTTAAGAAATACCCAATTTGGGTATAATTTTTTTTTTTTTCCAACTATGTATGATTGAAATTCATACATGGTTGACACATTAGTGATTGAAAGTCAGACAAAATCATGTATGTGAAGACTTAGTGGCCTAGTCTTTTGAAAGGCTAATCTCATACCATTTGAAAGTGAAAAATTCAAGTCAAATTTGACAAGATGAAACGAAATTGGTAGATTCTCTCTTTAAAAATATACTAGTGGCCTGCAGAGACTCTCACAATTTTCAAATTAGTTATTATTTCAATAATGTTTTTGATATTAAGTTTAAAACTTTTATGTTTTTGTTAAATGAAAAAAGATTTATATTTTTTTTTGCTAAAAGCCCTTAATAAATATGATTTTTTTTTTTAATTTCAATTAAAGATAGATATAAAATTTATTAGTTACTATTTTTTTTTTTTAGTTTTTATTAATATAGTTTCAAGTATCCTTCAAACAAACTAGCGGATGGCACGTGCGGTACTGCACTTATGACCTTTAGAAGTTTCTAAATTCGACTATAGATCTTTTAAAAGAATGATAAATATGACGTATAATTCAATTAGTTTATAGTGATACATTATGTTAGGGTTATATACAGATAACCAAATATCTACATCTATCTGATAGCATATAATCCATAAAAATATCCAAACCCATCAAATGTAAAAGTTCAAGGCCCTAAAGAATTACATAAAATAATGAAACCCACATCCTTGCATAAATGAAACTCAAAGAGAAACATATCCCACCAAAAAAGAAAGTAAATAATGAATCACATGCGAAGAGAGATCAACATTATGCATTCAATGATAACCCTACGACAGTCTCGTCACCTTTCAATTTAGCCCAATCATTGGTCAAACAAAGTCCATATATCATATGGTAATCATCACCTCTAGAAAAGGTCATTAATTAAATGGAGCAGGATTCTTGAATTTATTGATAATCAACTCTAAGTTGGGTCATCAATCCAATGGTCTATAATGCTTGACTTTTGCATCTTCACTTCTTCGTGACAATGAACTATAAAACATTAACTTACCAGATAATGTTGATGACCATCTTTCTCCATATCTTCCTAACCAAGTTCTGGTATTTAACTACTCTTTTCCTTACTGTCCCTCTACATGTGTCAAGAGAATAGGGATAAAATTGTTAACATGGAAGTTTAGTATATGCACATAAATCTTTACATATATAAAAGAGCTTGTAGATATAAACAACAAAAGGTTATACTTGAGGGGTAAAGTATAACAAAAAGAATGAAATTTGCTATATTTTTTACTTTTAAATAACATTTTTTCATATGGTGACTTGACCATTTTTTCTACGCCATCTAACCCCCCTCGAAGTCACTTGCTAAGAGAAAGGTCTCGTGGGCTCCATTTTCCACCACCTTAACTATCATTAGAGATCTCTGTTGATCTTCGTATTTCCCTATGTTGAATTTTCGTGAAGAAAGATGACGATCGAGATGATGAAGGTGAGACCCCAATTTCACTTTTCTCTCTATTGATCACGATCATCAGTTTCATCCATTTACAGATGTTAGATCTCGTTTTTTGATCGAGTTTTGCCTTCAATCAGTAAATTCGACTGTAAATCTTTGTTTTTTTTTTTTTATTGTTGGACATCGTGTGAAGGGAGCGAAGAAGTTGATTGAGAGAGAACATATATTTAATAGTATATAAATGTGTTATCGCATGGACAGAGAAAACAACCTTGAAGTGAGTAAAACAGTAGAAGAAAATCACCACCAAGTATTCCGTAATTCGAATCTAAAATATAGTTGGATTAGTATTTTGCAATTTAAAGAGAGAAAGAACAGTGAAATAAAGAAGAAAAAAGGAATGAAAACTGAATAAGTGGACAGCTAAATTGTAGGAAAAATTACAAAATGATACAAAAATGGGGCGTACATATGCACGTAACGTGCGGTGCTATCTTACAGATCTATGTGGAAGTCGGCCGGGGATCATTCTCTCTCTCACTCTTTTCAATTCCAGTACAACGTTGTGGCCGATATTTTTTGCCTCCCTCTGTGTGTGTGTCATTTTAGAAGTACTACTTGTATTATAGTTCTTCTTCTACTTCTACTTCTTGATTGAATCCGAACACTCACACCAAAGGAATCCGTTCGAGGAAGTCGGCCGGGGATCATTTATCGACAAATATGAAATGGACCTAGTTCGCAGAATAGCAATTCATGAAGTGGGTAAGATTTGTTAGGAGGCTTAAGCATTTGAAGCCGAACACTCTGTTACACCAAAGGAATCTGTCTAGGCACGTACGCGGCCCAACACGCAGCCCGGAACGTTAGGCATGGCTTAGGCAAGCGCGCGGCTCGTTCCGGCCAGGTCCGCCATTTTCTGGCCAAAAGTAGTCATTTTTGGCCGAAAATGGCTAGTTTTGGCCGAAAATTAGTTATTTTGTATAAAATGACCAAAATAACCCCAGTAACAATCATAAAACGGCTAGGTTTTGGATAAATTTTGTCATTT
>JAUPMG010280409.1:0-18458 GCA_031762675.1 Pachysandra terminalis | reverse complement strand
TATAGAACAACAATTCGAGCATTAATGAGAAAGTTTGTTGAATGCATTTTGACTCACATCCCGAGAGCTAAGAATCACCAAGCAGATTTCCTAGCTAATCTTGGAAGCAAATTGAGTATGAATGAGGATTCTCAACAAATTGAAATCATTCGAAAGACATTACCAGCAACTTTGGATCCTGAAGTCGAGAAAGAAGATATTCCTTCAACTGATTGGAGGCATGCCATACTACATCAGTTTTGACATTCAACTTTCATTTTTGAAATTCCTATTCGAAAGTTGGCAAACTTTGTTGAAATTTGTCATATTTTGTATTTCAAGGCCTCGAACGGAGTATTACTTCGGTGTATTGAGAATGAAGAAGCACAAAATATTCTCTAAGAAATACATGAGAAGACTTGTGGCTATCCAGATTCCATCCCTTTTTTACAAAAAGTTGCAAAGATTTGGAGTATATTGGCCAATTATGTCTTTGGATTCTTCGAAACTTCAGAAAAGCAGCATTGATTGTCAAAGCATTTCTGATATCATGGAGGTATGCCCTATCTTTGCAGAAGAAGACGACTGGAGAAGACCCTTTATACAATTCTTGAGGGACGGTTTTCTACCTAATAATGCACATGAAGCTCATAGAATTTGAAGAAGAGCAGTGTATTTTCATTTTCAAGAAGATCATTTATTTCGAGTAAGCACAAATGATAATTTACTCAGATGCCTTGATCCTCAAGACGCAACTGTTGTACTTCGAGAAGTACATTCAGAAGAATGTGGGTCTCATAAAGGGAAAAGGAAATTGTATGAACAACTTCGTGACATGGGATTTTATTGGCCTACTATGAAGGAAGATGTGTTCGAGTATGCTAAGAAGTGCTTGAGATGTCAAATACAAGGAAATATCCCAAGGCAGCATCCTCGAAGCATGCAATCTATGATCACTCCATATCATTTCCATATTCGGGGGCTAGATCTGATTGGCTCAATCAATCCACATAGCAGAAGGGGACATACTTGGATTTTGGTGGCTACCGAATACTTCACCAATTAGGTAGAAGCTATTGCTTTGAAAAGAGCAACAAGAGTGGCTGTAGCCCATTTTATCAAGGAGAATGTAATTGCTCGAGGGGGGAGTGCCTCAAAGAATCATCACTGATAATGGGTCTTCATTCTTAAACTGTCCAGTTCGAGAGATGCTTGCAACGTACAATATTATACACAGCAAGTCTACTCGGTATTATCCACAAAGTAACGTTCAGGCAGAAGCTACAAACAAGATGTTGATCAGACTGTTAAGTAAACTACCATATGATCACCCAACTCAGTGGCATGAGCACTTAACCCTTAGACTCTGTGGAAGTATAATACAGTGGATAAATGATAACGCACTTCCCGCCACAGCCATACTTCCTCCCTACAAAATTCTCCACAACGTATTCCTCTACAATGTATACCCAAGGATTGGGAACCCCCTGATCTGGCATTGTATATGGTTCAGATCCTGAACCAGTTAGCACTGGAACGCCAGCCCTACTTACCTAGCATCATCATACAACACATCATCTGTACCATATAGTACCAAAGGAAGAACAACCAACTACCATTTGCCTGCCTGATGACCACCTTGGCCCAAAAGTGGGGATTACCTATGCTCGATCCTGAAGGTAGGGACACTATACGTCCCTATGGCAGTCTTAATATATCATCTATGGGAATTAGACCACCTAATCTCGACACGTCCAGGAAGGCGAGAAACAGGGCAAGGGGAAAGAAGACCCACCTACCCGAATCGCAGACAGATGCACCCCCTACACAGCCGCCACTACAGCAGGAGGCTTCATCATCAGTTCCTGTCTCCATATTTCCTACTACCTACCATGCTAGCAGGGACAGATCTATCGAGACCAAACTGACTGCACTTGAGAGGACTACTACTGCGTTGAGGGCCGAGTTCCGCGAGCATTGGTCAGTGTTAGAGCGAGCTATGGATAGACTCACGCGATATGTACAAGAGATCGCTTCAGCCTGTCGCAAGCCAAATGATGTGGTGCCACAGGAGTAGAGTGAAGAAGGAGGTAGAGCACGGAGCAGACGGGCTTGTAGTCTATAGAAGAGAGGGATGGATTCCCTGTTAGGTTTATGTTCATATTATGTTTTTCTCTAATTTTCCTTTGATGTTATGGGATTATCTAACTGAAAATTATGCCTTTGAGTGTTGGTACTTGTTACGTTGTTATGTGTTTAACAGCTTATGTTGAATTTTGAATGAACACTTTTATTCTAGTGTACGAAAGATGATCACCTATATTTTTGTGAATTTTGCCATAGGTTGTGCACGACATAGTTGTAAGTTTCTATTGATACGAAATTATGAATATATGTCCAGTCATAGTTAGATCAGTGCCATGGTCAATCTGACTAATCAAATGTAAACTGTGAGTGTGAGGATTGAATGAATGTAAGGTGATAATATAGTAGAAGGAATTCCTGTGATTGTAAGTTGTAGTGATAAAAAAAACCTAGAATTCATGCTAATTTTGGGGAGGGGAGAATGTAACATCCCGAACCTAGTCATTTTAGTGTGGATTAATTTAAACAACATTTGAGGATTTGATTAGTGTTATTAGAAATTTAATTATAAGTTAGCTTGCTAATCTTGATTTGTGTTAGTATTTGATAGTGAAATAACAGAGACAGTCCTATGTGTAATTAATTAATATTTAGGGTGATGCAAGTAATGAGAGATTCAAATTTGAATCTCAGTTGTATCTGAGGAGGGTTGGCATGGTCAAGGAAGGATTAGAAGGAAGTTACCATAACCTCCCTGGTCATTTCATCTGTGAAGACTCAATGATGGTATGAGAAGAAAAGAATGAGATTGGACTAAGAGGAGAGAACCCTTGCCGTATAAGACTAAGGAGAAAGGAGATGGAGAAGAAGAGGAACTGAAGAAGGTGATCAGATGAGGTTAAGAGGAAAGCTTGGACGGATCTTAGCATCTAAGCTACTGTAAGTTACATTTCTGTATGCTTCTCACTATATCATAGATAGTTTTGCATTTACCTTTAGAAGATAATTTAGACTCGATGATTTCTCGCTTATTTCTGTTGAAAAATTTATTCACCTTGATATTATGGTTGATCGGTAGTGATGTAGGATGATTTTCATGTATGGGTATGCATTAAACTGAAATCCGTGTTCAAAACCTCAAGAATTAAAAACCCAGAAAATACATTCGTGAACCATCGGTAGGTTCGTCGGTACATCGACAGGACTGCCGATGGATTGTGAAACATTGATTTGAGTTGGTCGGTACACCGACCACGCTACCAACAGGGGACCTTTGTCACTGGTCAGTAGGCGTCGATACACCGATCACCCTACCGGCAGTGAGAGGATTTTTGGACTCGAATTGGTTAGTAGGCGTCGGTACACCGACCAGCCTTCCAACGGATTTGATTTGGACATAAGGAACTGTTATGAATGAAATTTCTGAAGTAATTGAATGTACTTGGATTTAATGATTTCTAAGGAATGTTTACAACAAAGTCAGAGTGAAATAGACCCTAACCAACTGATACAAACCTAGAAGGCCAATATTGTGTTGTACATGAAATTATGAAGGGAAATACATGTGATGGCATTCAACGGATTGTTTGTGTGTATGGGCGCATGAATGGCTTCTAAGGAGTGTTATCACTGGTAAACCTACTTGTGATGTGAAAGGACACCAGTGATGGTGGCTGGCAGATTATTTGTGTGTATGGGCGCACGAACAGCTTCCTACAAACATTATTACCGGGATCCTACTATTGATTTATGAGTGTGGGAGATTGTGTTGTTTGGTGTCCATCTCGTATGTCTTCGTGAAAGGTCCATAGTGAGGCTGGCAGGCTGGCTTGGCATGCAAAGTATCTCACGTTTATATACTGATGGTAGTTGATTTACTTGCTCGATCCACTGGATTGTGATGGACGGAGTAGATAAATGATTAGCCTGTCTGGGTCAACTAGGTAGCGATAGATAGAGCACATGTGATGTGATTGTTGAGTGTTTGGTTTTGCACTTGGGCTAGGAAATTTATGATGCTTCCTAGTAGGTTATCCACGTGTATGGGCGCGTGGATAGTATCTACGGGTATTATCATTGGAGTCCTAAGTTAGCATACATAATAAATTTCGGTGAACTGTTGAATGAGTTCTAGAAGTAAGAGTACTAGGTTCCTGTGAGAGGGCCTAGGAGTGGTTGTACTGCACCTCGGATTACATTCCTAGAAATCCAATCAGAAGTTGTATTGTACCCCGGGTTAGATTCCTAGAAATCCAGTCAGAGGTTGTACTATACCTTGGGTTATATTCCTAGAAATCCAGTCAAAGGTTGTACTGTACCTTGGGCAATGTTCCCAAAAATTCAGTCAGGCAGTATTGTGCCATGGTGGTAATCCCCAAAAATTCAGTTAGATTGATCCCAATGAATAAACTGATATGAAACTTTAAATAGTACATATATGCATAATATCATTGCATTCCATTATTTGAACATGTCATTAGTATCATTTGAACGTGTCATCTCATACAAGCACCACCACCACCAATCACCACCTCCACCAATTGCACACTTGGTGTGCAAGGATGCACACTCAGTGTGTAGGGATGCACATGTCAGTGTGCATCCATTGCACCACCCACACCCCTAACCATCACCACCACCACCACCCACACCCAACCATCACTACCACCACCACCCAGCACCATCAAAAGAATTTGCAAATCTGAAATTCAAGAGTTCAAGAATGTGACTTTACATCACACTATCAAAAAAATTTGCAAATCTGAAATTCAAGAGCTCAGAAATGTGACTCTACATAACACCATCAAAATAATCTATAAATCTGAAATTCAAGAGTTCGGGAATGTGACTTTACATCACACCATCAAAAAAATTTGAAATTCAAGAGTTCAGGAATGTGACTTTACATCACACCCTCAAAAGAATCTGCAAATTTGAAATTCAAGAGTTTCGGAATGTGACTTTACATCATACCATCAAAAGAATCTATAAATCTGAAATTCTGATGGGTTTTCTTTTGAAGAAACCATGCAATATATAATTAATGAATTTCAATATATACAAAAATTGTACAGCTCCACAAAGTGAGCAAAAAATACATCACACCATCAAAAAAACATCAGTCCCCCATTGGGGGCACAAGCTTCACATAATGCAAACATCCACCAAGTCTCCCAGCAAGCAGCACCAAGCCTCCCAGCAGCTATGATGGAGAAGGTCCCAATCATCCAGACAGGTATACTTGTATAATAGATTCTCCATCTTGAAGTTTCTAAACACCTCCAACCTTTATGAAATCAGAAACATTATCCTACAATAGGGAAACATATAAGATATTTTAACTTTACAATAAAGTGTCAACTGTAAGAATAAAGACTTAACAGGTTCAGTATCAAATACAAACCAGATCAATTCCTTCATATACTCTTAAGCAGATCATAGAAACAGACTGGATGAAAATAAAGAAAAGGAAATCCAACGAGCATTGTGCAAGAATCTGTCGAGTGTCAAGTTTAATATGTATCTTGTACATTGGGTACATCACTCATTAATATGTATCTTATAATAAATGAAGAATTGTATTACCACAGCAGGTATATATAATAGAAAGATAAACGTGGAATGTCTTTGTTTTCCCCAAAATATATTTCAAAGGAGTACTCGACCTGATTATACAGCTCCAAAGCTTTTTTAGCATCTCTCAACAGGAGTACTTGACTTGATTATGCTCGCTCAATAACAACTCCTTCGTAATATTCCTTCGTTGTTTTGTCCATATCTTGGAAGTGGATGAAATCCAAGCCACCATGCCAATATTTCATAAATAGGCATATATACACGCCACAATCATTTCTATAATAGACAAAATTATTAGATCCAACACCCTTCTAATTACAGATTTAAATTCCAAAATAATGGAGTATGAAGAGTTTAAAGGTCAGCTTTCAACGTAAATTACCCATTAGTTTGTTGTGGGACGCCACAACGGATAACCTCCCAATCACTCACATCACAAGGAGGGCCTAACTTATGGACCAACTCAGTGCAAAAAGGCTTTCTACAAGGACCAAATATAATAATTATATTAGGCTATCAATTAAGAATGTACAAACAAACCAGCATTGGACACTTGATCCAATACAAGTTTTATTCCAAGGGCCTCAACAATTTGTGATAATATAAATCATTCAATTTATAAGAAAACTTAGTGTACACTAGTCACTCACTGATAATACGGGGGGGGAGTAATTCTTTCTGACAATTCCTCATTGGACACTTGATCCAGTACAAGTTTCATTCCAAGGGCCTCGACAACCTACACGTAACAAGACAAAAATTTGATTAAATTTAACGAAACATTTTAAATAAGTATGACTACAAAATAGATAACAATGTTGGGAGTAGTACTTACCCTGTCCATTACCCATTTTCGTCTGCCTAATGTCTTCATGTTTTCACGGTTCATGACATATGACCCAACCACAGATTGTTTCAGTGCATCTGTAGCACTAACTTCTTTTTCGTATATTAAAGTGTAAATCAATTAGTAATGCATAAGAAAATGATTACAAACATTATAACAATGCGGTTGCTCTAAAATATAAACGACAGTACCTTTACGACTTTCCTTTTATTTGATTTCTTCACAATCAATTTAATCTTTGAGTACGTATCGTAAGGAGATTGGAACCATTTACTCTTTAACCTTGTCTGTGCTGCTTTATCTTCATCTGGAGTTTTAGGTTGAGAATATTGTTCGTCTCTCAAGGTAGTTGGGTATAAAGACGGTTTGTGAACGTCCTCACTCATTAACGATCTCCCATCAAAGTCTAAAATATCTTGATCATCATATGCCGGACTTGCAAGGCTTGGTTCGGGTTCAACAATTTTTTTAGCTAGTTGTAAGAATGTTCTTCCATGACCCTCCTTGGAAACTTCTGCCCTCTCACCTTTGTCCTTAAAACCTTTCAACTGAGAATTAATGTCCTACAATGAATTTTGAGTATGGATTAAGATTAGGCCATGTGCTGATACTTCGAATAGCAGAGTTGAAATTGTTCAAATATATGAAAAGTTGCATTGAAACAAATATATTACCTCGACCTTAGTAGAAATAGACGAAACTTTCATTTCGAGACACTTCATTCTTGTGTCAATATCATTCTTGAATGTCTGATCAATAAAATAATGTTGGATAATGAGTATAATAATCAGGATTTAAAACTATAAACCAATTTTTAGAATTGAATATTTTACAACCTCACTATAAGATATAAGTACATGACTAGATGTCATGATTACCTCTATTGTATTCAACAAGCTATTGAAATATGCAGGATACTCATGGTTTTTATTTGTTGACTCATTCCCGTTTCCAACCTCATCTTCTCGAAGAAGGAAAATGAATAGATAGATAATCTAGGATTTTATTACTTACAAGTCATATAGTAAATCTAGAAGAAGAGGCTTGGGTTTTCATTACCTTAGTATTCGCTTCTTTATCATCTCAATTTTCATTTTCCGCTTCACAAATATTGTTACCACTAGTAATGCGTTGTTACAAAACCTATAGTGTGTGTAAAAATATATTTTAGATCTTCTATTTTATTATCAAAAATTGAATTATAAGAAAAGTAAAATTGAACAATTTAAATCTTACTTATGGAAATAGTAAGCAACCACCAACGGCCGACGATCACCAATAGAAGAAATCTGGCTAACCAACCATTACCATTGCATAATTTGGTGCAACATAAATTGGGTCAGATTGACCATGCTCTGAGTGCTTCCGTCTCCGGCCACCATGCTCTGAGTGCTTCCTTCTCCGGCCTTGCCGGCGTCGTCGCCGGCAACCTCCTTGCCTCCCCTCCTCTGGGTTTCGTTCACTCTTTTCCGTTTTCTTTTACTTTCCTTCTGGCCATTCCAATCTTGCTTCCGGTCTCTATTCTCATTTTTCCTGCTCTGTTTTCTCCTAGTTTTTTCCTCTGTTCGGTCTTCCCCTACTTCCATGAGGAAGCATTCTGATCGTAAACTGGTTACCAGGTCTACGGCTAAGACTCCTGCGCCCCCTTCTCTCCCTACTTCCTCTCATGTTGCTTCCTTTTCTTCCTCTTCGATTTCCCTTTCGATTCCTGCTCCCATGCCAGCTGCCTCTCTTCTCTCGGCTTATTCTTCTTCTCTTGCTGGTTCACACTCATCGTTTTCCCCCTCCTTACCGCCCCAGCCCCCTCCGTCTTCTCTTTCTCGGCTTGACCCGAATCCCTGTGCCTCTGTGTCTCCCCTTGCCTTTCTCCTTCCTTCTGGGTCTGATGTTCGGACTCCTGGGGCATTACTTGCGGGTTCGGATCCTAACCCATCTACTTTTATTTCAAATTCCAGCGCCATTACCGTTACTCCTTCTGGTAATAGTCAACCCTTTTTTCCCTCCCCCTCCTCTTCTGCTATTTCCCATTTGGGAACCTGCTCTACTGTCAGCCCTGCTCCCTTCCCCGTTGCTGGATCCCTTTCCTCCCCCCATCCCTTGTCAACATCGCTTGTTTCTCTCCAGCTTGTTTCTCTACCTTCTCCCTCTGTGGCTTTAGCTTCCTCTCCTTCTGCACCGTACCCTGCCTTTCTCGGTGCCTGCCCCAAGACTTCAGCCCTTCTGCGGCTGCCCTCCCAGGCTCCTTCTCGGGCAAGACCTGATGACGTTCCTTCCTCCTTCCCTTCTCTGGCTTCTTCTGCTTCCCCCCCCCACACACACACACAACTCCTCACCCCCCTCTTTCCCCTCCCTCATTCCTACTGCTTCTTCTTTTCCTCCTTCTTGCTCTCACCCTCCTCCTGTTCAGGTTTTGGCCCCTGTTGCAAAACCTTGGAATGCTCTGTTCTCCGGGAATAACTCTTCTGAAGGCCGTAATCTTGAGTACTTCCCTCCTATCAATTCCAATGGTAGGTGTGTAGTCAGACCACCTCGCTCTGTCGTTGATGCCGATCGTGCAAAATGGCCAAGGACCCTCGTGGGTCATTTCCTTGATAAACGTCTTCCCTTTCAAGCTGTCAAAACTATCGCCGAGAATATTTGGGGTAAGTTTGGTGCTGTTTCAGTATCAGCTAATGACTTAGGCTTTTTCTTCTTCAGGCTTGGCTCTCCGGAAATGAAGAAGAAAATCCTTCAAGCGGGTCCTTGGTTTTTTGCTGGACATCTACTAGTTTTACGCGAATGGAAGCCTAAAATGGTTTTGTCCAAGGATTGCCTCTCCTCTGTTCCCATTTGGGTTAAACTCTATAATGTACCTTTGGACTATTGGACCCCTACTGGTCTTGGTTACATTGTCAGTGCCTTAGGCAAACCCCTTTATATGGATGATGCTACTTGGAACTGCGCCAGCTTGGCCAATGCTAGAGTATGCATTGAAATCAATCCTTCCTCGGTACTTTCAGATTTTATAGAGCTTAACATTGCTGACTCTAAGGATGTGATCGAGGAGATTGTTTATATTCGTACAATGTTTTGGCTGAAAGCCTCATGCGTGTGAGTCTTGCAATAATTTTGGGCACTTAGATCCTGTCCAAATGGTACGAAAGTGAAGAAACAATAGGTACCAAAGGAGAAGAATGTTGTGGAACCTGAGAATGTTTGAACCCAATCCCTAGGTACTAGATAACAGTTGGTCACTAATAACCAGGAAAGTTGTCTCAGCAAAACTACTGAAGCTATATCTGAAAATAGAGGTCAACATAGCATGGCTCATACTGTCAAGACCCTATGCCTTCTTCTTGTGACTAGGTTGGTATCACTTGTGATGATATTACTAATCATTCTGGGATCAATGCTGCTGCCCCGAAGGATTCTAATCTATCCCTTGATTTATCTACCACCCCCAAGAAATCTTGCAAAGGTCCAAAAGGCTCTGTTTTGAAAGGTAAACCAGAATTCTCTAACAGATTTTATACTCTTGGTTCTTTGGATACGCCTGTTATTGAGGAAATTATGCCACCTGGTGGACTCGAAGGCAGTACTTCACCAGGTCTTGTAAACAGTATCTCTCCCATTTCAGATGATCAAAATCGGATGCTGGAACATTAGGGGTCTCAATGACCCTGTGAAACAATCTGAGGTGATTCTTATGATTCAACAAAACAATCTCAGTTTGTGTGTGTTGGTGGAAACTAAAATCAAGCAAAACAAGTCTATTGGTACTATTCTGAGTTTATGTCCAGGTTGGGAATTCAAATTCAACTATTCTCACTATGATAGGGGTAGAATCTGGGTTTGTTGGAACACGCATGAAGTTAAATTTGATTGTTTACATGTGACTGATCAGATGATTCATGGCTCAATCTCCATTCTTCATAATCAAAAACAATTTATGGCTTCTTTTATTTATGGATCTAATGATAGGGGTGACAAATACAGGCTTTGGAGAGACATTAACTTGGTTTCTGTTACATCTCGATGGGTTCTCTTGGGGGGTTTTAATGTTGTGAGGTATGCCAATGAAAAATCTGGGGGCAGACTTATTAATCAAATGGCTGTCAACGAGTTTAATGACTGTATTGATCATAACAATCTCCTCGATTTGAAATCTTCAGGTTGTTTCTTCACCTAGAATGATAGAAGTACTGTGAATGAGAGGATATTGTCCAAATTGGATAGGGTGTTGGTTAACCTTGCTTGGGTGCATGATTTCAACTCCTCTGAAACTCATTTCCACCCTCCAGGCATCTCTGATCACTCTCCTATTATCCTCCGTATTGTTGATGAGATTCCTCATGGTAAGTCCTTTTTCAAAATTTTCAATCATTGGAGTACGCATCTGGACTTTAACAACCTGGTTAGGGATGTTTGGCACACAGAGATTGAAGGCACCCACATGTTCAAAAGCTCTTAGGAGTTGGAGCAAACAAGAATTCTCTAATTTATTCAACAAGATCCAAGCTACCAAGACAGGATTAAACAATATCAAGATGACTATTGCATCGGATAATGGTAATGCCCAACTTTTTTTTGATGAGAAGCACAAGCCATCCCTTTACGGTTCTCTTCCACGTGCCAATGAATCCCAGCTGAGGCAGAAATCTAGAATCAAGTGGTTGAAAGAAGGAGATGGCAACTCCAACTTTTTCCATAAATCTTTGCTTGTCAACCGTGCCAAGAACAGAATTCTCACTTTAAGGATGACAACAACATCACCATTACTGAGCAAAGCCTCATTGCCAAGGTCTTGGAGAATCATCTGAAGAATACCCTTAACACTCTTATCACTGACCCAATTTGCCCAGAGTCTATCCAATTCCAACAATCTTTGTCTCATGAAGCTGTTGTTGATCTTACTAAGGAAATCTCTCATGATGAGATTAAGAACAACCTCTTCCACTTGAAAGAAGATAGAGCGCCAGGTTTTGATGGGTATACTCCCTTCTTCTTCATCTCCACTTGGGACATTACAGGTCACGATTTCTGTAACGTTGTTAGTGACTTCTTTGCTTCTGGTAAACTCCTAAAAGAAATCAACCACACCACCATAACCTTGATTCCTAAATGCCAGAACCCCTCCTAGCTGCGGACTTTCGTCCCATATATTGTTGTACCTTAATATACAAGTGTATATCCAAGATCCTTGCCAACAGACTCAAGCACTGTCTCGAACCCTTAATTGGAACATACCAGTCAGCTTTTATACCTGGAAGTTCCATTTCAGACAATATTCAACTTACTCATGAATTAGTACATGATTATCATCTCTCTAGAGGGCAGCCTCGATGTGCCTTGAAACTTGACCTTATGAAATCTTATAATCATGTCAAATGGAGGACACTTGACTATATCCTAACTATGTGGAATTCCCTATTTTATTTATTTTCACTATCCTTTAATGGTAGCCTTGTTGGATTTTTCAAAGGCACTAGAGGTCTTCGACAAGGTGATCCCCTTCCCCCCTACCTCTTCTGCATTATTATGGAGAGCCTTGCTTCCACTATTAAACACCATACTTCTCTTGGAAACTTCATACATCATCATCACTGTGCTACCAACAATATTATTCAGATTTTATTTGTTGATGGTATCTTCTTGTTTAGCCATGGAGATGTGGAATCTACTAAGATTCCATACTTTACAATTGAAAATTTCTGCCTATTCACTGGGCTTACTATCAACCACAACAAGAGTACTGTTTTTTTCTCAGCTGTTACTGATGCTACTAAAGCTGCTATTTTGAGTATATGGAATATTTCAGAAGGCAAGCTCTCCATATCCTATCTTGGTGTGCCCCTCATCTCCTCAAGAGTCTCTACTAATCATTGCAAGCCATTATTGGACAAGATCAAAGTGAAGACCCAAAGCTGGAAATTTAAGCATCTATCTTATGCCGAAAGAATTCAACTGATAAAATCTGTTCTTTTTGGCATTCAAGTGTGCTGGTGCTTCAACTCTCTTCTTCCCAAGAAGATTTTGAAGTTGCGTAACCGGGTATGTTGTCGATTCTTATGGGATGGTGGTGGGGAAAAACACAGAATATGCACTGTGGCCTGGAAGGATTTCTGTACTCCAAAATTGGAAGGGGGATTGGATTATTGAATGTTGAGATTTGGAATCAATGTGCTATCCTTAGACTTCTGTGGCATTTTATAAGTGACAAACAATCCTTATGGGTTAAATGGGTTCACTCCTACTACATCAAGGAGAGGAATTTCTGGTCTTTCAAAATTCCTCACAAATGTAGTTGGACTTGGAGGAAAATCCTCAGTGCTAGAACCTTAGCTAAACATCTGATTGGCTTCACCATCAATGATGGCCACAATATCTAGTTTTGGTGGGATATGTGGCACCCTATGATCCCCTTAATTGAGCATGTTAACCCAAGAACAATCTACAATCTCAGACTCAACCTCAATGACAGAGTTTTCAGATACATTAACGATAACAATTGGATTGCTTCCCCCTTTTCTTCTGTTGTTTTCACTAATATTTGAAATGCACTACCACCAGTATGTAACAACACCATTGCTGATTCCATTCACTGGCTTCCCTCCAAAAATGAGCACTTCAAGATCAAAGATACTTGGGCAGCTATATTCGTCCAAAGCTTCCTACTGTTCCTTGGCACAATATTTTCTGGTTTTCTGGTCATCTTCCAAAGCATAGCATCATCTTGTGCCTCACTGCTAGGGGTGTGCTGCTAACACAAGGCAAACTTATCAAATGGGGAGTTATTCCTCCAGTTCAATGTTGTTTTTGTAATGACTGAAGAATCCATATGCCACCTATTCTTTCAATGCCCCTACTCCAACTGGATTTGGCAACACATCTGTATGAAGGATTATATGGTGTTAAACTATTTCAAAGGATTATATGGTGTTAAACCAGTTCAATGTTGTTTTTGTAATGACTGAAGAATCCATATGCCACCTATTCTTTCAATGCCCCTACTCCAACTGGATTTGGCAACACATCTGTATGAAGGATTATATGGTGTTAAACCATTTCAAAGGGATGAACAGTATTGATTACATCAGGAGATTGAGTCTTGGAGCTACTGTGTACTGGATCTGGTTGGAACGGAACTCCCGAATCGTCAAAGCTTCTTCCTCCAATGCTGAACACGTTTTTCAGAAAATCTGCAATTCAGTTCAAATGATTGCTGCACAGAAAGGGAGTAATCTGAAATTGCTGAATCAACATCATGTTGGGGATTGGAAAATTACCTAGATCCTTATGGTTGTTAGTTTGAATATCTCCATGCTGGAGAATTTTGGCTGTTTGTAGCCTCTCTTTTTTGTTTCCTTCTTGGTTTCTACTTCCTTGAAGGACTCATGTACATCCTTTCTTCTTCTCCCTTATTCTAAACCTTACCTTCCAAAAAAAAAACCATTGAAATACAAATTTGGCCCAATTATACTTGCTAATGTCTTCAAGGTTAGATACAAAATGAATTAATTTAGGGCTTACATATGGTTTCTTGGCTGGGCACAATAATATACCCAAAGTAAACAAAATGAAGGATTTTTTGAAATCCTTATCCACGATATCACTTTGGAGTCGGTCCTCTAAGGTGGAAATGTGGATTATACTTACCATGGCATGGCAAGAACAGTGAATACCATCGAAGGCATGTTTGTTGCTAGATGTTGGAACGTCTTCTCCACTCGCTGATAACCCCATTACCTGCTCTATTAACTTTAGTGTCACGTTGACATCTATTTCTTTGATGTTTATGATACATCTCTCTATGTCAAATACGGTCACCAAATTCTCACAAAGAGCTCGTTCCAGGTTCACTTTTGTGAGAGATATGAGACATCCAAATCCAAGCTCCTTAATAAAATCTCTTTGCTCAAGGGGTGAGCCTTTTTATCAACTTCTGGAAACGAGCCGACAAGCAACACGTACGGAATACCTGATAGGGAAACATCACTCATCTTTTCTTTCCAGTATATTGAAAAATCATATGCATTTCATATTCAAAGTAAATATTACCTCCTTCCTCGGCTTTTTCAAATGTGCCACTTCCTTAGAGTATACATCCCACTTTTTAAGTGACATGTCAATATATTTATTCTTCTTGCCATCTGGGAGTGCATTACATTCATCCCTTGCCGATATCTGAGCCTGACATAACAAGCATATGGTCGATTCAGCATTTTATTAAAGATATGAGTAAATAAAAAAAAAACAAATATGACATTAAGAAGTGTTGACATACCGATTTATTTCTAGTAACATCCTTTTGTGCACTATTGTAGTTTTGGTTATAATCCATCCTATAAAAGTGAAAAAATAGTTAGTAAGATTGGAAATGATAACATATTTGGTACTCAGAAGGTAATGATATCGGTCTTCCCTAAAAAGGATATGCTAACCAATACAACAACCATGCCGATGGCGGCCGCCTAGGAATAGGTTGACTAAAGGTGTCCGCTCTTACTTTCTTTTCTGCACAAACATAACATTTATAAATATGTCAGATTCAACCATGCCATGCATGAATAGACATATTTCATATATATGAATCATAATAGGTACATGACATACCTATTCTTCGATCCCTGATTAGTTCGGGATTTTTTCTTTGAGATTTGATCCACCATTTTGTTTTCTCCAATGGAATGTAGGCTTAAAATTAACAAAAAAAAAAAACATGAGAGTGAGTATTAAAACACTTTAAAACAAAAGTTTACCAATTAACAAATATATATATATGTGTGTGTGTGTGTGTGTGTGTGTGTGTGTGTGTGAATGTTTGCACCAGAAATATGTTATACATGTTTTTTTTTCTAACTTTGGAGAGCAAACAGGAACCAAGATACATCAAAGGTTTTGCTCTAACCTAACCTGAATGATTGTTTTTCTCTAAAGTTGTTTGCTGATTAGGAATCAGTTCTATCAGACTAGCTACCACATCTAATCACATAACACTTTTAGGAATTCCTAAACCTACCTTAACATATCCACAAGTCCCACCCTTCTCACCAGGTCTTACTGAGCTTATACCAGAAAATTTAAGAAGTCCAAAATGACACAGGCTTAAACCAACAAAAAGAATACAAAAATCAGCATAAACATAAAGCAATAAAGATACAAAACTCATGGATTACATACAATAGATACTTATTCTGCAGGAAACCATAAACTAAATGAATTCTGTATCAAATGGCATGAATTTTACCTCTAATTCTTTAACATGAAGCAACTTATAAGCAGAATCACCACCTAAAAATCTAAACAAGCTTTCAGAACTCAAAGTACTTATCAATTATAAATCATATGTAATGCAAATTCTACTTGGGGAAATAAGAAAAATCAAAGAATACCCTAATGAAAAACCCTAATTATAACCATTAAAACCAAAAAACTTCATAATATCAAGATTAACACATTAATGATGTAGAAAAATAGAAACCTATCTATTGAAAAAACTTCTCAGAGTTATAGGGACGAATAGTCCATTATACCTAATTTATGTTCTTAATCTGCCAAACCCCACGAGCATAAACCACATTATGCAAATCGTCAGGATGTAGAGCCTCGACCACCTTCCTCGCAGCCTCAACAGGAATGTTGTCGTCGGTGGAGAACTTTCCCACCACCACAGGATATTATACCTAATTTATGCTCTTAATCTGCCAAACCCCACGAGCATAAACCACAATATGCAAATCGTCAGGATGTAGAGCCTCGACCACCTTCCTCGCAGCCTCAACAGGAATGTTGTCGTCGGTGGAGAACTTTCCCACCACTACAGGATTCTTCCAACCCTCTGAAATGGAGAGAGAGAGAGAGAGAGAGAGAGAGAGAGAGAGAGAGAGAGAGTATGGAGAGAGAGGAGGGAAAGGATAAGGGTATTTTGGAGATTGCATATAATTTAAAAAACCAAATACAAAAAAAAAAATACCTGACATGTCCTTAGAGGACCAAAAGGCAATTTTGGCTGTATTTTCATACTTTACAGGTAAAATGGTTTGGTCAATATACCATTTGGTAATCTTGGCTATAAAGTAGGGTATGTGGGCAATTTTCCCTTAATACTTAGTGTATGGCTGTTAAG
Organism: Pachysandra terminalis; assembly: GCA_031762675.1. Classification (NCBI taxonomy): domain Eukaryota; kingdom Viridiplantae; phylum Streptophyta; class Magnoliopsida; order Buxales; family Buxaceae; genus Pachysandra; species Pachysandra terminalis. The sequence goes on along the minus strand of JAUPMG010280409.1, from coordinate 1,866 downwards.
ATTCAAACTCAGGTCGGGCTCGGGCCGAGCCAATTTCTATATAAGAACAATTATGTTGAACTGAGCCCATCCCGACCAGGATTTGGGTTTAATAATGTTTACCCAAGTCCACCCACACTGTCAATTGCCAAACCCGATCCCGCCCATGGTATGATTTATTAGTAGGACAAAATTAATACTTAGTGTGTTAAGATTCCAACTCAGGACTACACAGCTATAACATGGAACTCTCGGTTCTTACCAGTAAGCTACAACAACAGATGATGTCGAATTTAAGTGAAATATTTATATTATTCAGTGTTCACATTCTCGGGCCTGGCTAATCTAGTATAGACCCAAGCCTAGCTTGAAAATGTAATCGGGTCTTAAATTTTATCCCAGCCTTACGGGCAACAAACCTTTGCCCAAACATAGGGTCAGGCGGACCACCCCTTAGTTTATCCCTCTTTGGGATGGCTTGTACTTTATTCCAGATAGCTATTTCGACCATAAATGACACTCCAACCCAAAACCAGACCCGTCCAAACTGACATCGATGTGGTTTGGTTTGGGTTTCTAAGAGCTTGGTTCGGTTTTGGTTTTGAAATTACAAAACATAAAATTATATCAGTTTGACTTTGGCCCTTTTGGGTTAAAGCCTTGGTTAAACCGAAATCCAAATTCTAGTATATATAGTTTTAAATCGAATCAAATCAAACCAATTTAAATCGAATGAGTCTCTCTCTCTCTCTCTCTCTCTCTCTCTCTCTCTCTCTATATATATATATATATATATATATATATATATATATATATATCTATACACACACACACACACACATTATCTATACTACTATTAAAAGCAAATAGTCCTTTTAGAATATTTCAATACAAAATTCATTTTTTTGTTTTTCTTTTTTGTTTTCTTTTTTGTTATCCAAAAAAAAAAAGTTAGACATCCTTTTCATTCCTTTTTTAAAGATTTATCAAAATCTCCTTTTTTTCCTTTTTTTTTAAATTTTTATCAAAAAAAAAGAAAAGCATTAGACGTCATTTTCATTCATTGTTTTTTACCTTTTTTTTTTTTTTTTAAGATTTATCCAAATCCTACAATATTTAATAGTACTATTAGATAAGTAAATCATATACCATTAATATTATAATAATTTTAGGCTATTAATAGATAAGTAGATATCATTATCTAAAAACATTTAATAGGAAATTAATAGCATTGTCGATTAGATAATTAAGAAAAGCACGTGAAGGTTGCATATAAAAAATTTGGGAAGTCCAAAAACATATAAAAATCCAAACAGCTCTAGTTGTAGCACAATGAAGGAAGAGATGATTGACCGTCTCTCCATATTCACACACATAATGTACCTGTGCAAAGAACTTGACAAAGATACAGGTCCAAACAAACACTTTGACTCTAAGAGGAGCAAGTGGTTTCCAAAGGCAAACTGCAGAAAGAGGTGGAGGAGGATCGCCTTCGCCCTCGCCTTAGAAAATAGAGAAAGACCTCATGGTAAAGAGACCACTGAACTTCGAGATCCAAATCAAGGAATCTTGGCTATAAGAATCAACGAAAACATCATCCAACAAATCAATCTGATTCAAGCATAATATTAATTTTTGAAATTAAATTAAATATTAATTTTTATTATTAATTAAAACCTTATTTTTTTAATTTAATTAGTTAAATTTTCTAAATCTATTAGGTTCTAGATTTTGATAATTAGAATCTTGATCTATCTTTATTATTTAGATTCTTTAAGTTAGTAAGATTTTTATAACTAATTTGATTTAGATTATAGATTTTGATAATTAGAATCTTGATTTCTCTTTATTATTTAGATTCTTTAATTTGTTAGTAAGATTCTTATA
>JAUPMG010280399.1:0-18459 GCA_031762675.1 Pachysandra terminalis | reverse complement strand
GGTTCTTCAAAGAACTTGTGAACTTATCAAGGATTCTTCTTTGTGGCGTTCAAATTTTATACCTTCGGTTCGTGATTCTATTATAATCATTGGGTCGGGGTTTGTTACTTTATACTTTCGGTTTGCGTTTCATTTATAAACGTTGGGTCGGAGTTTTTCTATCAAAAAAATGTGAATTTTAGCTTTTTTGGGCAAGTATTCCAATAGTGTTCGTGGGATCTCAACAGCGAGTTGGTTGAGGTTCGCATCACTTCTTGGTGGACAGACTACTGGTACAAAGCGCTAAGTACCTTGGACCAGTTCTGCAGGGGTGACGCCTTTCCTTCGAAGCTGGATCTCGGAGGGTCCAAGGAGCAGTGGCTGAGGAAAATGGTCAAGAACCATACCTTGCAGATCGGGGATGGCCACCCCATCATTCATGAGATTCCTGGTCACATTGTGATTGAGGATATCTATTACTGGAGGCAAGGTGGCGATGACATCCCAGCCAGGGAAGCTTCTGAAAAGGCGCCAGTAGTTCAAACGGAAGAGGCTTCTGCGAAGGAAGAGGCGAAGGAGGCAGAGGTGGACGAGGATCACATCCCTATAGGAAACCTCCTTCCTAGGCAGAGACGGAGTGCAAGAGTGCCCAGGCTCCCTCCTAGGCCAGGGGTGGTCCCTCCTCCTGGGCCTATTGTTGTTGAGAGGCTTCTTACGGGCCTTTTCGGAGTCAGTACTATAGCTTCGCCTAGCCCGGTTGTGGATCCACCAGCTCAGGGGGCCAGACCCAGAGTGAAGCTTACTGCAGCCGGGACCCTGAGGGTAAGTTTTTATAAAATTTCTTTTTTTGTGCCTGACTTCAGTTGTGACTTGTCTGATCAATAGATGTCTGCTACTGAGGGTCTGGAAGTCAGCGACTCTTCCATCCCTTCTCCTCCACCAAGACAGGAAGGGCAGAGCTCACAGGTGGCGGCTGTGATCTCGCAAGAGGGAGCTGTGCCTGGTACTTCTGTAAGTAAGTAGGGTACCTCCACCCTCCAGGAGTTCTAGACTTCCTCCCCTACTCTTCGAGGGCTCCTCATCTGGTAAGCTTCTGTCTTTGTGAGTATTTGTGAGCATCAGAGATTTTTCCTAGATGACTTGTGTAATGTTGGTTGCAGCTATTACAGAAGGGGGAAGAGTCGGGGGTAGATACCTCATGTTATTCCACCGGCCTTGCCGCCACAGAGGGGGCAGATACCTCATGTTATTGCGATTGGGATTTATACGCCCAAGTTCGTCGCCTTGGGATGCCCTAGTTCTTTTTGTCAAGAAGAAAGACGAGACTCTGAGACTGTGCGTGGATTATCGTTGGGTGGACCAAGTTACTATCAAGAACAAGTACCTGTTATCGAGGATTGAAGAACTGTTTGACCAGCTCAAAAGAGCCAGATACTTCTCCAAGATTGATTTGAGGATGGGTTACCATCAGCTTTAGATCAAGGAGAGTGACATCCTGAAGTCTATTTTCAGGACTTGTTATGGACATTTCGAATTCGTTGTCATGTCGTTCGGTTTGATGAATACCCTAGATGCGTTCATGGATTTGATGCATAGAGTGTTCCGGCCCTACCTTGACCAGTTCATCGTAGTTTTTGTTGACGACATGCTCATCTATTCGAAGACCTGGGAAGAACATGAGGATCATCTCCAGATTACCTTACAGACTTTGGAAGATAGCCAGTTATATGCCAAGTTCAACAAGTGCGACTTCTGGCAGGGCGAAGTGAAGTTCTTAGGACATGTTATCTCCAAGGAAGGTATATCAGTGGACCCTGCCAAAGTGGAAGCAGTGATGAATTTGGAGAGACCAAAGAACGTGACCGAGGTTCGCAGCTTCTTGGGACTCGCAGGCTACTACTGGCATTTTATTGAACGTTTTTCTCACATTGCAGTACCTCTCACCCGAGAAAGATGTCAGATATCAGTGGACAAAGGAATGTGAGGAGGCTTTCTTCGAATTGAAGAAGAGCTTGACCACCGCATTAGTTTTGACACTTCCACGGAGTGGAGTTCCGTTTGAGATCTATGTCGACACTTCTCTTTTGGGATTGGGCTGTGTACTTATGCAAGATCGGAAGGTTGTTGCGTATGCATCTCGACAGTTGAATCCATGAGAAGAACTATCCGACCCATGACCTGGAACTAGCTGCAGTTGTCTTTGCCCTCAAGATCTGAAGGAACCATTTGTATGGCAAGACATTTAGCACTCATATACAATGAATCACAATTATATCCTTCATGCACCATATAACAATCACAATTATAACATCCTTTGGAAGCTATCCGTGTGCCCATACACACGAATAATCCTTGGGATACAATCACAGGAATCATGTCCAAAGCATACATGTATAACCAATCACAATCCTAATACCCATGTACAATCCATTACCATCATATCTCTTATGCACAATCACTCAAAATCATGAACCTCATGCTCAATCCATCACTATATATCATTCATAACACAATCAATCTTAACAAGGTCCAATCATACCATTCAATGTCTAAATCCATATTACAATCAATCATATTAAGTGTGGAGTCACAACCCCAAGTCCAATGGTCAAGTCCCTACGACAATAGGTTCAATCCCCAAAGCGATGTTCAGAAAAAAACAGAGTTGGGGTCCATCCGTAGGCTCACCAGTGTACCGGTGCCTACCAGTGGCCCAAAAACAACTGAAAACAAGGCCTTGTTGGTAGGCTCGCCGGTGTACTGGTGCCTACCGATGGGGCCATTTGTGTGATGGGTGTTCCTTGTCGGCACCCCCACCGGTTTACCGGTGGTTAATGATGGGGCATACTTCTGGGTATTTCTAGGGTTTGTGAAACTTAGTTGTTAGTGTCCAATTCGATTTATAACAACACTAGAGATCAATATGCATCAAGATAACAATAATACAATAAACCAATCATATCCAAACAATTTTAATCAAGTCTAACATGGATCAAATCACATGTGCTCATAAAATCTGGAATTCAATTATATTAGCCTACAATAAACCAATCATTTAAATTAACCACTAACTTTCTGGTGTTTACACATTAACCCTATAATTTTGTTTGGGTTATTACACCATTACAATTACATTACAATCACAACACGCATACACAATCAATCACAATCATATCCTTTATGCACCACATGTCATAATCATTCATGCATTACATATCACATGACGTTAGCAAGTTCAATCATATCATAAACAGTAAGATCTCCGGTGATAACATCCTTCAGAAGCTATCCGTGTGCCCATACACACGAATAATCCTTGGGATACAATCACAGGAATTATGTACAAAGCATACATGTATAACCAATCACAATCCTAATATCCATGTACAATCCATTACAACCATATGTCTTATGCACAATCACTCACAATCATGACCCTCATGCTCAATCCATCACAATGTATCATTCATAACACAATCAATCTTAACAAGGTTCAGTAATATCATTCAGTGTCTAAATCCATATTGCAATCAATCATATTAGGTGTGGGGTCACAACCCCAAGTCCAATGGTCATGTCCCTCAGTCAAAAGGTTCAATCCTTAAAGAACTGTCCATAGATAAATAGAGCTGGGGGACCATCGGTAGGATCACCGGTGTACCGGTGCCTACTGGTGGCCCAAAAATAACTGAAAACAAGGCCTTGTTGGTAGGCTCGCCGATGTACCGGTGCCTACCGATGGGGCCATCTGTGTATTGGGTGTTCCCTGTCTGCACCCCCACCGGTGTACCAGTTGGTTTTGATGGGGCACACTTCTGGGTATTTTTAGGGTTCGTTAAACTTTGTTTTTGGTGTCAAATTCGATTTATAACATCCCTAAAGATCAATATGCATAAAGATAACAATAATACAATATACCAATCATATCCAAAAAATTTATAAACACTATAATCAAGTCAAACATGGATCAAATCACATGTGCTCATAAAATCTGGAATTCAATTATATTAGGATAGTAGATCTACCTAGCATGATTCAAATACATTTATTAATATACTAGATCTACCTAGCATGATTCACATATCTATTTTATCAGCATACGAGATCTACCTAGCATGATTAACACATCTATTAACATTGGAATCATACTAAAATACAAATCAAGCCTTAGAACATCAAAGACAACACAAACACGTACAATTCTTGGAATCAATCATATTATATCTACTAGCGTTATCAAATACATCTAATTTCATGAAAATTATACTACAATGAAATTATATTCCTAGATATCATAGAAAGCATGCAAATCATGAAGTCAAACATAAACGACCACGAAATCTCAAGAGAACTATATAGGAAATGCAACTTACTTCCTATGCTTGATCCAATACTCGATTCCATGTGTTCCTCCTCAATTACCTCTTCTTCTTCTTCTTCCTAAATCTCTAGGTCCAGCTGTAGCCTTCCATCTTCCTCTTTCTATTATTTTCTCCCCAAACCTACAAAGCCCTAATCTCTCCTTTTTTTTCTTAATGCCGAGTTCGATCCCCTCCTAATCCTCTTTTTTTTTATTGTTTTCCAATCTTCCTCTCTATTCCCTTCTTCTAATTCCAACATGCAAACCAATCTCCCAATCACCATTCAATTAGAAACCTTTTAATCCTATCCTAACCAATCTCAAATCCTTATAATCCCAATCCAACTCTAATTAGAAACTTATCTCCAATTCCCTTCTATAAAAATTCAAATCCTAATGAAATTACCAAACCATCCTTGCTTCTAATTAGGTTCAAACGATTAGTCCACTTCATCCCATTAGTCCTAGCCCATTAGTTCCAGCCCATTACACTACTAATCAATTACTAAACTATCCTTATTATCAATCCAAGCTTCATACGACTAATACAATTTCCAACCAAATCAAAATTAGTAAATTAAACTATACTCCCTCAAGTTATTAATTAATTGCAAATTCACCCAACCTTTAAAATTAAATTACTAATTAGTCCTACTGCTCGATTTAGCTTAGGAAACCACATTATTAAATCAAGAACAATTTACCCATTCATTTATTAACTTAATGAATTGCTCAAACATCAATTATTATATTATATTTTCCATATCCGGGTCTCTACACCTATGATCGGAAATAAGGTAAGGGGATTGTGCCCTCTAGGTCACAGCCCCTAGAAACTACTATGCGCACATAGAATAATTCAGTATCACATTACCATGTATTAGGGAATGAATTCACATTAGTGGGACATTCTTGGGTATTGAATTAAGATTGGCTGTGGAACATACATTAATCGAATGCCAAACAGTATGACTACTTGCATGTAATATTTTTGTGCATGAATCACATGTGGTGATATAATTACTGTTGCATGAACATGCATTGCATACATTAATAATTGAACCGGCACATTGCATTGCACATCATTATCATGTCATGTTTAATATCATGTTATTAATTGCATATTCTAACTATTATTTTTTGTGTATGGAAACCATTGGAGAGTGGCATTGACCCGACTTCGATCCAAAATATTGTTTATATTTTTTTATTTACTAAGCTAAGTGTAGCTTACGCTTTCTAAGCAATATATTTCAGGATCTATAGATGGTGGACAACAAGACTATGGTGATCAAGACGGAGGACAAGGACATGATGAAGACCTTAGTTCTTATTAGATTATTATTTGATAATTTCAATAGAATTTGTAATAGGAATAATTGGATTTATATTATTAAAGAGTTATTATCATTAGGACCAAATTTGAGTAGTTTAATAGTGTTTTGATTGAAGCATGAGACTTAGATTATATTTTATTTTCGTTTTTTTCTGATTGAAGATTGTTTTGATTTGATATTATTATTAATATTTTTATTTTCCAAAATATAACTTTACAATTATCTTAATAAATTCAATGGGTTGGTAATGTATTGCTTATCCACTCCCATAGGGTATGGGGTGAGAGTCATATCTTAAATTTGGGGACTCCTATGAGGTTTCCAGATCTAGGATGTGACACAACATATGTGATCTATTGTTTTCAATCTCCGTATAATTGTTAAAACAATTAGCATAATTAAATATGTTATAAAAACGGCTCAAATAACTCCTCATATCGGCGTAAAACCTATTCACCTCCCCCCTCTAGGTAATTACTACGTCCACTTTCATGGCATACACACAAGGAATGATAATGAGAATGAATGTACATTATGTATAGTATTAATGATGAAGTGAATAAAAGTGAAAGTTGTTAGGCATAGCCTAACCATTATATCCAATACTCACATCTCTTTGGGAATTCTACCCAAGGAAAGTGTCAACTCACTCAAATACTCACTTTCCTTTCAGGGAATGCTACCCAAGGAGGGAACTACTGATAATACTTTCCTTTTAGGGAATGTTTCCCAAGGTAGGAACTTCCTATAATAATTTCCTTCCAGGGAATGCTTCCCAAGGTAGGAACTACTGATAATACTTTCCTTTTAGGGATTGTTGCCCAAGGTAGGAATTACTGATAACACATTTCCTTTTAGGGGATTATTGCTCAAAGGTAGGAACTACCATTACAAATTTCCTTTTACGAGATTATTTCCCAAAGGTAGGAAAACACCATAACACATGCATATATACTAACATACTCATTAGAATCTCCTATCTTTGGAGTTCTGGAGCCTAAACAGTGATGACTCTAGGATCACACCAATACATGCATATCTAATGACTTAGTCACATAGGAACCTCACACACAACACATGCATAACTTATGCATTCTAGATCCACACTATTAAATTTCTAGAGTGACCCGGATCAGGAAATTAAATAAAACTATTAAAGTTAATGAATTAATTAATGAAAATAATTAAAAAGAGGTTTATAGGGATAAATTGGTAATTTCCAATAATTTATATCGTGAATTCATAGGTTAATTAGTGCTTTGGGTTAATTATTAACCAAATTCTTGTTTTGAGGGTTAAATTGTAATAAGAATAATATTTAGGGGAACTATCAGTAATTAAGGAAATATGCTTCAGATTAAAACTAGATTGAGAACGTGGGGTTCGTGGGTTTGGTAATGGGAGAGGAGGAAGGAGACTTCCTTATCCCTCTCCCTCACATCCCTTATTAGTAAAGAGCTGATTAGAAGAATTCCTTTCAAGATTAAGACTAGAAAGGGAGAGGGAAGACTTTATAGAGGGAGAAAGAAACCCTAGCCATCCAAGGCTTGGAGAAGAAGAATAAGGAAGAACTCATAAGAGAAGATGTAGAAGAAGAAGGAAGATCGCGTAAGAATCATATACGTGCAACACAACGTAAGTTTCATATTCTGTATAGTTGTAGTGAGCCAGAACCTAAAAGTGAAATTAGATAGTCAAATTAAGGACTAATGTGCAAATTCTTAAATTATGGTGGAGAAAATGGAAATTATAACAAAACCAAGTTGGGCTTTAAGGCCTAAAACGTGGGCTGGTCGTTTGGCGTAGGTGGGGAATTAGTAAAGAAGGAAATAAGGATTTAATAGGGGTAAAGCATGTATTAGTATATAACTAACTTAGTTAATTAAATTTGAAATTCAAATGTGATTTCTAGCATGATTAGGATTCCCCAGAAATAGAGAAAGTAACTTCACGTAGGAGAGTAGTGGGAGATGAGAAAATTGAGAGGGAAGAAAAAAAAGGAACAGAGAATAAAGAAGAGGAAGGAATACTGTAGGAAGAAGATGGCGAAAGGGAAAATGGCTAAGGAGCACAAGGTTGATCCAGACAAAAAGAATGAAAGGAGGATGCTGATCAAGCAAGCCTTGAAGAGACAAGAAAAGCTAGAGGAGGAAATGGAAGATGATCATGATTTTTCTCCTGATCGGGTTATGCAAGATCATGAGGTAGGAATTTCCATAGTTCTATGGTAGGCATGTTCATAGAATATGATGAAGCTATAACATAAAGCATATAGGATCATATTGTTGCATGTGATTGAATTTTGTTTAGAACCATGAACCCCACTAATAAGGGATGTGAGGGAGAGGGATAAGGAAGTTTCCTTCCTCCTCTCCCATTACCAAACCCACGAACCCCATGTTCTCAATCTAGTTTTTATCTGAAGCATATTTCCTTAATTACTGATAGTTCCCCCAAATATTATTCTTATTACACTTTAACCCTCAATACAAGAATTTGGTTAATAATTAACCCAAAGCACTAATTAACCTATGAATTCACGTTATAAATTATTGGAAATTACCAATTTATCCCTACAAACCTCTTTTTAATTATTTTCATTAATTAATTCATTAAATTTAATAGTTTTATTTAATTTCCTGATCTGGGTCACTCTAGAGATGATATCTAATGCATGTGTTGATCCAAAAGAAAATGATGAAAGGAGGAGGCTGATCAAGTAAGCCTTGAAGAGACAAGAAAAGCTAGAGGAGGAAATGGAAGATGATCATGATTTTTCTCCTGATCGGGTTATGCAAGATCATGAGGTAGGAATTTCCATAGTTCTATGGTAGGCATGTTCATAGAATATGATGAAGCTATAACATAAAGCATATAGGATCATATTGTTGCATGTGATTGAATTTTGTTTAGAACCATGAATTTTCCATGTTGTGTGAAGATCGGGTCTTTAGAAAGAAATTTCTGGTTGGAGTTATGTTTCTTGCAGATTAATGACTTTTGTTGTGTTCAAGTTTGTATAATTGTTGGGTTTTGATGATGACATGTTAATGTGGTTTGTGTTAATATAATTCATGAGTTTTATGCTTTAAAATATCAAAGATTGGGTATAAGGAAGTTTGGGCACGAAGCCCTAGAGAAAAAGGAAAAATCTGGGCTAAATTTCCTGGTCGACAGCTGCCGAGGTTGCTGCCAAGCAGGTCAATATCTCGGGCCCTACTACCGAGGCTGCTGCTGAGGGAGGTCGGCAGTAAGCTCGACAGCTGCCGAGCTCCAAATGGTCTGAGACTTCATGGGAAGCCCCATGAAGCCATTTAGAGTGTGTGTGTGCTATTGGTTTGTGTGCGAAATTCCTGTACAAGATTTTGTGCAATAAATTGCGTAAACTGCCTAGTTTCAATATGAAATTGATTACGTTTGATGTGATGTTATATAATCCTCTGATTTTAGTGGTTGTATTATGATATGAATGATGTGGTATGAAATTAGAATATACAATGTGTAAGGACCGAAATCAACTAAGAGAACACCCATATTTAATGATTTGAATTTACATGATTATTAATGAGATTTTTCTCGATTTAATTTATATACAAATGAGGTTTATATGCATTATGATTTTCTGTGTAATGTAGTTATATAGTAGGGAGTTATTTTGCGAATATAATAAAGTTGGGGGGACTGATTGAAATAAAATAAAATTAGTTGTGTTTTGGAATCTGTGCGTGTGATCAAGCCCATTGATGCGCGATCAGCGTGCATGCTGATCATACAAGAGCACGGTTATGGAAGGGAACATGTTTGGTAAGAATGAGACTTTTAGGGGAGAAAGTCACCATTCTTATTTGGAATTCAGATCTGAGGATAGAGAGAGATAAAGAAGTAGGAAGTAAAGAAAGAGAAGAATTTGACGAACGGCTGAAGATTTAGACCATCCCCTTGCTTGCAGCTTACGGTTTAAAGAGAAGGATCATCAAAGAAATATTTTCCCAAACTTAGAAGATTCATAGGTAAGTTGCTGAAATTTGTATACGGTTCTTATCGAGATTTAGATCTCAGGTCTTCTGGTTTGCGTGTTGGTTGTGTTTATCAATGATATATGTTTGAATCCTCAAAAAATTATGTTGATTGATGTGTTTAATATATGTATATGATTTTGGTGTTGTGGATGTGAATGTACGTTGTTTGGATCCGGAACCCAAGAGTTCAGATTTCAAAACCCAGAAAATAACCTAGACTATGTAGCTGCTCGGTAGAGTTGGTCCATCGACCACTCTATCGACACAGACCCAAATATAGTTTATTTTGGGTGTTCGGTGAGCTTCGTGTAGTGACCCGGATCCAACTGGAATATTATGGATTAAATTGTAATTAATGTAATAATTCACAGGGGGAATTTTATGAAAGATACAATGTAGAATTGAACTAATTAAGATATTAGGAAAAACTATGGGCAATGATATAATTAATTAAGAATTAAGTACATTGGGCTGAACATTTAATCTAATTGGGCCTTATATCATCGAATTGGGCACAAAATCCAATAAAAAGTCCAATAGGACTTAAACAGGTAATTAAATTTAATAGCAAGATCATTTAAGGGAAAAATCATCATAATCAATCACACGACTTATTCTCTCAATTTGAAAGTTAAACAATTCAAATTTGAATTCAAATAAGCTAAACAAGATAGAGTTCAAGGTAAGTTAGGATACCTTGAAACTAGGGAGAAGGAGAGAGAGTCATTATCTAGGCTTGGACATCCAAAATGAGAGAAAAGAGAGAGAAGTTCAGGTTTAGATTTGCATAAAAACAAGAAAGATGAGGAGACCAAGAGGAAATAAAGAAAAAGAAGAAAGAGAGGAAAATAAGAGAGTACAATACTGTAGAAAGAAGAAAGCTAGAAATGCTAAAAAGAAAGAAGAGAAAAAAGAAGAAGATAAGCTAGGGATTCCTTCATTTCTACGGTAAATACGTTTATGCATCTTAATCAATGCTATAGTTATAGTTGGATGCATAATCTTTGGAATGTCAAGCATGTTAGGCTAGAAATCTAGTAGAATAATAACGAATGAATTCCATGATGTTTGTGGGTTGATTCACATGCCTAAACTTGTGCTTGCAGTTTTTTTGGTGTTCTTGCTTATTCATGTGAAGCATGTATAAATTCTGAGATCTATATTGTATATTGATTGATGGGTTGATTTAGATCTATAGAATAAACTAGGTTTAATATATGTGAAGTAATGATCAGTCTTACATTGTTTAGAAACTAGAAATTGATGTTTAGAACATTAGAAACACATATTTGGGTTATAGGCACGAAGTCTTAGGAGAGCAAAACCCAGAAATTGGCTGATTCGCTCGTTCGGTAGAATTTTCGGCAGCTAATGAAATACGTACCGAAAATCCCAGAAATTACATGCTCTCGGAACTTGCTACCGAGCCTCGGAGGAGACCTACCGAGAAGCTCAGCAAGACACTCGGTAGTTACTGAGCTCCTACCAAGGTCCAAATGGGCTGAAATTGAAGGGAAAGATCCCCAAGTGAGTTGTACATATGCCTATGTAGTTGGTTTGTGTGCAAAAGATTTAGATTTGGTCGAATCTTTAAAAGTATAGAAGAAGGTCCTAAATTCTTGATTACGAGGCTGTTTCGGATGGAACATTAGGTGACCTCGACTCTAATGATTTGGATATGATTACAGGATAACAAGATAGGATCAGAATGATCAGAAATGGTTATATAGGATTTGATTGATTTGACTGGTGCTTATGTCATCAAATGTTTTGACTTATGTTTGTCTTATGATTGACTATGATGATAGTGGCTCATATGTTGTATGAGGGTACTGGGAGTATCCATACCTATGATTGTCGTTTGTGATCGAATGAATGGTATAAACTGTGTTATGATCTTGGATGGGTGTATTCCACCGTGGGTGAAAGTCCCTAAAGGAAAGGTATGGTATGGGCGTATTCCACCGTTGGTGAAAGTGCCTAAAGGAAGGGTATGGTATGGGTGTATTCCACCGTGGATGATATTCATTAAAGGAAAGGTCTGGTTACAGGTGTGCTTCCACTGTGGGTGCAAGTCCCTAAACGGAATATGAGTATACTGGTGTATTCCACTGTGAGTATGTGTCTCTTAAGGAATAAGAATGGTGGAATTCCTCCGTGGGTGTAAGTCCCTAAAAGAATGGGTTACTGATACAGGTGTGTTTCCACTGTGGGTGCAAGTCCTTAAAGGAATGGTACAAGTGGCTTCCTCTATGGGTGAAAGTCTCTAAAAGAATGATGTGTTACTAGTGTATTCCACCGTGCGTGAAAGTCTCTTAGGGAATAGGAATGGTGGCTTTTGCCGTGGGTGCAAGTCCCTAAAAGGATGGTAGTATGGTCGTGAGTTGGATTGAGCATGTGATTGTGCTAGACCTGATCACACCCGCATTGCATTGCACTTCATCTCACTCCATAATTGTATCATACACTTGTATTGCATTACACATGATGATTGAGTGATTGAGGTTCATTATCATTGTGACATGCTTGAATTGATTGTGATTGTGATTGAGTCGCATTGGTCGTAGCAAGGTGGGACCTTGTGGATATTGGTCGTAGCAAGGTGGAAACTTGTGGATACTGGTCGTAGCAAGGTGGGACCTTGTGGATAATTGGCCATAGCATGGTGGGACCATGTGGTTGTGTGTAAGCATAGTGAGACTATGTGTATGATATGTGATATGTGTTTATTTGAATGTTGGTTGTAGCATGGTGAGACCATGTAGTGTTGTTTGTGAACATAGTGATACTATGTATTTGTTATGTGATATGTGTTTGTGTGGTGATTGGCCGTAGCATGGTGGGACCATGTGGTGTTTGTTTGTGAACAAAGTGAGACTATGTGATTACTATGATATTTGTATGCTTATGTTGCATGGTGGGACCATGTGCATGTATGTTTTTCGTGGAACATAGTGGGACTATGTAGATTCTGTGTAGACATGATGAGATCATGTTGATAGAATTGACATAGTGGGACTATGGGTTTCGTGAACTGTTAACTGAGATGATATGATTATTGTAGGGTTTTCCATGTGTAAAGTGGTTGCATATGATGAGTGTGATATACATACTTATTATGTGAATTTTATTATGATGATAAGTATGATAACATATGACTGTGATAGTATGTGATGGTTGAAAAGCATGAAATAAATTGTATTGTTATGCATGTGTAAAAGTAATTATTGTAGTTCGCTGGATTTCTCTACTAGGCTTTGGCTGATCATTGACTCTACAGAAAATATGCTCTTTTGATATGCCGGTCTTGAGAAGAGATCCCTTTGGTTTTAATACTTGTTTTTTGTGATGGTATAAACTTAGTTTTTTTAATTAATTTGGTTTGACCCAGAGTGGGCAAAACATGTAACAGATGTTATTTCAGATTATGTTTATATTGTCTTGTGAATTATAGCTTGACATGCTTTTGGTTAAGCTATTGGTTTAAATTTATGTGAGACTTCCACTGTTGATTATATTGTTGAGACTCTGATTCAACCAAGATTGGGTTGATTATGTGGTTGGTTATCCGTTTCCACGTTGTGGATCCGAAGGTCATTTCCTTGGAATCCTCGAGATCCTATATCTCGGATTTTGGGTGTGACAGAGATGGTATCAGAGCACTAGGTTTAAGTTGTCTAGGCTTTGGGAAGTCTTAGGGTATGTTGAAAACCTAGGATGAAAACCTAGAAACATGTGAACCTAGGAGACACTTTTGTGAATTTTGTGAAATATACTTTGATATAGTACATGAATAATTAATATGGTATGTTTATTTGACTATTTATATTAAAGTATTTGGAGTGCCATATGTGGACTGTTTGAACTATGTAGTTCTTGTGAGTTGCTTGATTTGTGTGAAATTACATTGAAGTGATCATTGAGTATTAATTTTGCTATAATTGTTATGATTACTTAATAATTGTTGCATCTAAGTGATATTATTAGCACGAGAACTTAGAGATGTATGAGTTAGGACTTATTTCTAGGAATTACGTAGGAATTCCGATTGAGTTAGATGATAAGTATACGGTTAGATATGACAAGCACTTATGACTAGGATAAAACACTAATATGTATAACGGTAGGAACAACATTTAACCTCATCCCTGATATATATAACTGCATGTTGAACTATAGGGTCCGTAGGAAGGGAAAGTACATGAACTTAGAAATGAAGTATACTAGGTGACAGATGGGTTGGACTATGATGAACAGTCGGTTGAGAAATTCTAGAGAATACCAAACATTAGTGCGTAGGAAGATTAAGGCTAAGAACTCTTCGAATAAGTATTGGTTCAATGAACCTTAACAAAAATAAATTGTAACAACCAGAAAAGATAAAACTTTAATATTAGGATAAAGGGTAACTTAATAGAACCTAATTAAGACTTAAGCTAGGTAATGGAGTATAATATAATAAGCCAAACTGAACCTATAAAATATTTCGAAACCCCTAAGTAATATAACCTTAATTGGCTTAATTCATGTATTACGAACTATAAGTAACTTAACTAAATTAACAAGGATTTATAAGTAAATAAGCAATAGAGATCGAAATCAATAGCTGACTTGGTCAAACAACTTAAATTTGTTGACTACGCCAAAAACCAGAAAACAAAGATTAAAGAAATTAACCATATTAATAATAATAAATAAATATATAAACCTAAGTCTAATATGAATCAAATAGGAATATTAAATAATCATGTAGAAGCCTTATTAATTAATTTACACCTAGAATTAAAAACCTAGATGTACTAGAAAACCCAGATTTCCTTAAAACATTATAACTCCTAATTAGAAACCAATATCTTTAAAGCATTATAAATAAGAAAGTTAATTAAAGATCTAAACCACATAAACGATGATCAAATTTGTAGAAAAGCCTTAAGATGAGAAGAGAAACCCAGAAGACACAAGAAAGAAGAAGAATGAATCCTAGGAGAATTCTACAGCAAATCCATGTGAGTTTTCTTTCAATATCTTGCGTATTTACATGTATTTTAATGTTATGACCATGGGAAAGTCATGTTTTGATGTTGATAATCCTTTTCTATGATTTTATTAATAAAAGTAAGTAATTATTAATCAAACAAGTCTTTGTACACATTCATGCATAAGCAAAGAAGAACAAACCCAGAAAATAACCATCTTAACGCCGAAGACCCCTTTTAGAGATTTTATAAGTCCTATCCAATGACCAAAAACTAGATTTTGAAGTACCCATGACTTGTCGGAAACATATGGAAGCATTCCCAACAGAAAACTGCCCAAAACGTGCCTAGGCGTACCACCACAGCACGCTGAGAACACGCCGAACATTACAGTAGATAATTTTAACCCCTGGATTTCACACCGAGCCATAGCGCGGCGTGCCGATCCTCTATTTTTTAACAAACCCAAAACACTTTTAAAACCCTTCATACCATACCCCTCAGCGACCTCTGAGCATGCTGAGACATACGCTGAGAGCCATATTGACCTATTTTTTAACCTTAAACTTTAGAACACCTAAATTAGACCTAACCTAATTGATTTACCATGTTATTAAACCCCAGAAACAAACCTAATAATTTAAGATCATCCTAACCAAGTCCTAACCATGTCTAAACCAGTTTTAGCCAACTAATGCCATGGATTAGGAAGTGGTATTTTGAAACACTTAAGAGATCAGACCCTTGACCTTTCCAGCAGTGCTATACCCTCTAGTTGTACATGTCTAGATACATATATTAAATAAATAAATCATTGACTATGTATTACCACTAGTTATGTGATCATGTGTAAATTAGTTTTAATGTGAGTGGAATGCCTTATTATTTATGGTTATACCTATCCATCACTACTTCTATCATAATTACCATATGTACATGAATATTCTTGCCTAATATGTGAACTTATGCATTATTAACTTAGAATCAGGAGAATGTGCTCATGTTTTTGCTGATGTGAATATATGCCTGCAGATCATTGTTTGTGTTAATTTAATGATCTGAAATTATGAGTTGCATCTTGGACTACCTTGTTGTTATAGCAAAGTCTAATACTCTATACCTTGCATGGGATTAGATTACACCTGACTAATGATTATTATTTACCATTTTTGTCCCATGTATATATATATGTTTTTTTTTTTTTTTTGTACTCCCAAGGTGAGGGCTATATCCATGATGGTGCTCCCAAAATACTTGCGAAAAGATTAAAGGTGAGGGAAGTTCACAAAGTGACACCCAATATCTGAATCATATATCCTTATGTTGGTTGTTAATATGTAAGATTCTTTGAGGAGTTTACAATTGGAATTCTTTGGAGCATTTCCCATGATCACAAATAAGTGGGGGGAATTATGCCCTCTATGTAAAAGCCCCTTAAAACTATGATGCGAAATGGAATATCTTAAGTTGAGAAGGGCCCTGTATAGGGAGGATGGTTCGAAAAGACATCTTGCTCAAGGAATGATCGATCATGTAGGAACTTACAATATTAGCATACTTAACTGGACATTGCATTTCATAGTGCTTCATGATATTATTATGAGCATCTTGTGTATGATACACTTGATCTAATTTTGGATATAGAATTAGGATTATTCATATGAACCATTATTTCATATACCAAGGTGAGATTGGGAGAGAAACGCTAATTGTATGATTGCGGTTCCTATTCATCATTAATTGTATATATTTTACAGAATATACTGATGTTATCTATTATGTTGTTTGTATCTCATAACATTGGGATATAAGTAAATACCTTGCTTTGAAGGACTACTCATTTGGGTTTTCCAGCCTATGTATGTTTATGTTTATTTTTTAGGACAAAAGAATAGGATAAGAAGAGCTGGAGAAGGGACTAGAATTAAAAACAAATAGTAGATAGGGATTTGTATTACATTTACATGTAGACTTTATTAAATCAGTTGTATTAAGACCATATTTATGTATTTTTACTTAAGTAATAAATAGAACTACTATTGTTTACTTTCGCTTATGTTTTGATTATTCCTTCCACTTCCATATTTTATTGGGGTGAGAGTTACATACCTTACTTTTGGGTATCCCAAGGATCTCAATAGTTTAGGATGTGACATATAAAATAAAAATTAATAAGGAAACTCCAGAAAAGGTGAATAATTAACACTAATTATGTTATAATGATAAAATGGCTGAAATAAATTATTTGAATTATAAAACAAATATTTATTCTTAAGAAATCAGGTTATTTAATTTCCAGACCTTGAAATTGACCCGTTAACTTGACGCAATTTTAAATAAAAATGTACCTAATATTACAAGGATATTTTATATAAAAGTGTCAAGAATAATTATATAAAAATTATAAATATTTTCAATTGAAAATGATTTTGATTTTGGTAGGAGTCTTGGCAGATCCCTGACCTACTGAGCGTGCTACCGAGTCGTGCCGAGAGGCATAAATAAGAAGAGAACAAGAGTAAAGTTGATTCTTCTCAAAACAAAACTCTAAGACTGTGCTCTAGGGCATCTTCAAGCACTCCAAGGAAACCTTCAAACTCCATTGTAAGGACTTCTCTAGCTTCCTAACTCGGTAAGACCTTCATCTTCTCACTTTTGATTTCATCTTTATCTAGAGCAATGGATAGAACCAAGGAAACCCAAGGCCCTCCCAAGAAGACCAAGATTACAAAACCTACAACTTCCTGGAGATCTTAAGCTCCATTACTTCGACTACCCGAAATATCTGACCCCGAGGGAGAGGATTCACCTTCACCCGGCACTTTGCCAAACCCTAGGACCCAAATTCCGGCTAAAGAAGAGCTCGATCCTAATGAGTACGTTGGCCAGAAAGTACTCATTGAGAAGAGAGAATTAGACCGGTAGTAGCAAACTACAGAGTAGCGGAAACACTTCGAGCTATAGGATGGGAACCCATCCTTGATTGGGGTGGATTGGCACACCAATCTGTAGTTGTAGACATGTACTCCAAGAATACTTCTACTGACTTCGCCTCAATGACTATTACCTTCAACATGTACGGTATCATCAAATTTCTCAACCTAACCTTGGCTTCGTGATTGATGAGGGTGCCAATGAACAATGCCCATTCGACCATTTCCGACCACAATGAAGAGGAGAAAATAGAGATCACTAGAGTTATATGCAGTGGGAGAGTGAGGTGGAATGGTGACAACTCTTTAAGGGAATGGTCCCCAACGAAGAGGAGAAAATAGAGATCACTAGAGTTATATGCAGTGGGAGAGTGAGGTGGAATGATGACAACTCTTTGAGTGCCTCTAAGCTCTTACCCACGTACCACATTCTACTCAAGCTGTTCGTCATGAACGTTTACCCTCGTTCGGGAAACGTTACAGACCTCACTCCGGTCATGGCCTCCACTCTGCACTAGGTGGCCTTAGGCATGAGACTTTGCCTCCCATCACTGATCGTAGGACATATCATCTGATATGTGAGGAGCCGGAGGAGAGGGGCATTTCCATTTGCATGCCTAATGTGTACGGTAGGAGAGCACTGCGGTATGCCAATACCTTCCCCACAGGTTAGCCAAACTGTCACGTCCCGAACTGGACACCTCATAGGCGACCCGAATCTGAACCCGTAACCTTCACTCTGGACGGAAGTCTGGGAGTGGCAGTGATATCTTAGCCAAAACGAACTAAGATAAAATCGGATATTAAAAATGTATGGTTTGCTAGGTATTAAAATCCTTAAATTAATATCCGACT
>JAUPMG010280380.1:4082-18462 GCA_031762675.1 Pachysandra terminalis | reverse complement strand
TTTACTCTTGACAACAACAGAGGCAGTAGTTGTGGACCATCCAGATGAGAACAACCCAGTACCGAGTCGTATGCCAGTAACGGATGATATGGACTAATTATGTGGGGAACGCATTTGACACTTTAGGATGTTGTGCAGAAGATTCAGAGCTGGTTCATTTTTGCGAGTTTTTTTCGAGGTTCACCATGATTTTTTTTCCTGCAGAGTAGCAGCTACCTTATTTATAAATCAAAGCTTTGGATTTTTGAAAGGTGGAACAGTTCTGCATGTTGTATATTATTGTTTAGGGTATCATTCAATGGAAGTTTGGTATATGGCCAAGGGATATATTCTCATTTCCATAAATCTGAAACAGTGAAGGGAAATCTAATCTAGGGAGTGTTTGAAAACCAGGAAGTTGGATTATTCCAAATTTATTTGTTACACTTATTTTTTAATGACAATTCTTTTGGATATTGTTTGTTTTGCAAGCGAATGGGATCTGCTGGATTTTTTTTTTACTTTGCTGATTTTGACAAGTGGCGCATGTTAGATATGTTACGTGCCTAGCCATTGTTCCAAAAACCCTAAGCACTTGGGATCGTGAGAGTCACCACGTTTCTGTAACTGACCTTTACAGCGGCCCACTCTATCAACACTGACCTGATTGTAGCCCCTTCTATATTTGGTGGCTCCATTCACCTATAAGAATTCAATTCAATGATTTAAAATGTTCATACATAATGCAAAGGCATTTTAATCTAAGCTTATAAATCTCCCACTCTATGAAGTGATACCTGCTTTGATACCAATTATTACGGGCCTAACTGTTGTTCCAAAAGTTTTAGGACTGATGGAAATTTATTTGGTTAAGCCCTTAACACTTGGGATCTAACTGTTGTTCCAAAAGTTTTAGGACTGATGGAAATTTATTTGGTTAAGCCCTTAACACTTGGGATCATAGCAGGATACATGTATCATATGCTAGCTACTACCTAGATTATCGTTGCAACAATGATCAGATTGCACTGATGTAAAGAACGACAGACAAGCAATAACAAAATATAAACAAGAACATACGGGCAGGAATAAGTTACAGAGATCTTTCTCATTACTTTTCCATTCTCACCGAAAATTATATTTGGCAGGTTATGATCAGATTATGAATTAAGTTATAGTTACAACCAGAGAGTGAAAATATGAAAATGCCCTCAATAATAACTTCCCAAAATTTCCCTCAATAAAGGGGAGCAATCTTTTTTATTTTTTATTTTTTGAGAACCGGGGTGTCCGGGACAGCTTGCGCTTACCATGACTAATCCTCAGAGCCCTAAAGTTAACGACCGGATAAGCCTCCAGTTTAAGGGTGCGAGTAGACCAAATTAATGTTTTATTTTTTGTTATTCTGGGTTCATGTTTAAATGAGAGACGTCATGGATATTCCAGGTACTTACGGCCTTCTTTGTTATATGCGTTTTTGAACATGGGAATTGTTATCTCCAAGATAATGACGAAAACGATGCAAGATGAACAGAGAGAGAGAGAGAGAGAGAGAGAGTATATCAATGACCAACATCAATTGTTATCACTACAATATTTCGCTGCGATTTTTTCAGGTGGTATTAACGGACGCCACATGTACAAGGCCAATACTGGTTAAGGTAAAGCCGGTTTGAAATTGATATGTCTCTTAGGGTTTTAGATATGGTTGGTCACCCGTCTTAGTGTCGATCATATTATAGTTACCACATTCTTTATATGAATCTCATCATATATGTGTGATTTCACATTCTTTATATGAATCTCATCATATATGTGTGATTTCACATTCTTTATATGAATCTCATCATATATGTGTGATTTCACATTCTTTATATGAATCTCATCATATAGGTGTGTGATCTCCTCATAAGTATTGTTCTGGTAATTAACAATCAATGATATCTCATTTGGCTGATTACTTGCTTCAGGCCAAATCTGTTATGCTACTTTCTTGCTGTTTATTCTCAGATGATCCTTATCCAGGTATTATCTTTATGAAATAAGAAGATGTTGCTACTCATTTTTTATCTAAATTGCTTTTACAAGTGTTGTGTTCTATTGTTTCTAAAGATTTATATTTTAAACTTTGTTGTTGATCGATCATCTCCATTTCATATTCTTATTAGAAGTAGAAGTAAAAATATTTGGGGCATTGGAGGAAACTAAAGTCCGAATAAAATGAGAGATTCTACAACAGGTAAATACTTATAAGTATTGGTTCATAGATTTCATTATCATTAATATACAAATTGTTAGGATTTAAATACCCATTAATCATAGATGGATAAAACATAATACCAAAGCAAAATTAAAGTATGCCAGTGTGCATTAATTTCCTTGTAGTGCATCACTTGTTTCTAATAAATATAAATACACTATTGTTACATGTGACTGATGTTTATATTAGATTTTTTTTTTTTTTTTAATTTTTATGATATAGCTTGATGGTTTTTTGTTATTTTATTCTCTTTAGTTGTCTAACTTGACTTGCTTATTTTCAAATAATGGTATGCTTCTTCAAATTTAATTTAAGAAATAATAACAAAACATATCATTACCTTATCAAAAAGAAAATGTTGTTATGTAATGGAAAAACTTGGTCTCTTTTGTTACTTATCCATTTAGTATTTTATTTTATTTATTTATTTTTTGATATTTGTAAAAGAAAAAGAAAATAGGAGAAGTAATTCCAAAGATCAAAAGGGATATAAGATTAATTGATAGTCTTTAATTAAAGAATGTAATACAAGATTTGGGTAAAATCAATGTTCAAAATTCGCTAATTCAAAAGAAAGTAGATAAATTAAGTTCATGAAATTATTTAAGCATCATTTAGATAGTTATAGAATAGTGAATTTTTTTTATGAACTTGTTAATTGGCAATCTTAATCCACACTTGAAATCATTTCAAAGCATCTTAATAATAAATTATATTGTGGTCCGAAACCACGAAACAGTATCTGAGTCTACCAACTAAAAAAAGGTTACATTCTATGTAAATAAAGTTCAGAACTAACAAGAAAGAAAGAACATTTAGGACAAACAACAACTGAAAACTAATACACTGCTTCTCACCAAAGGATGAACTTTTAGGACAAACAAAACTTAAAAAACATTTAGGACAAACAGCATTTAAAAACTAATACACTGCTTAATTCTCACCAAAGGAAGAACACATTTAGGACAAACAACACTTAAAAACCAATGCACTGTTTCTCTTTCTTGGGTACCAGATTGGGTACTTTAGACACTAGCCTCATTTTTCAATTCTTCCACTTGAACATAATCAAGTGGTTTCTTTTGGCTTAACGTCGATTCAGCACTGCTGCTCACAAAATAGACAAATTATCACATAAATTGATGAAGAAAACAAAACCAAAGATATGAAAAATATGCTAGAGTTAGTTTGTGCCTGTTGCATTTTTTTGAGATTATCTTTCTCATTTTGGAGTTCGTAAATGTCAATTAAAAAAAAACATTCAACACTGTTAATTTTTTTTGTGAGTCAAAATATTGTCAATTATGTTCATGCCCTTATCTATATATATATATATAGATTATGCATTGATATAAAATGAAAATATTGAAGTAAAGAGAGATACATATTAATCATGAATATAGTTGCTTTGTACCTTGATTCTTCAATATCTTTGAGGTAAATAAGATCTTTTTTGTGATGATAGGATTTCATGACTTGAGCAGTATTAACGGGTTTGACATCAAAGGGATCATCTTGAATTTCTACAATAGTTGGGCAATGAGTGTACAATCGATCCGAATTCTTCATGCTTGTCGTATAATCCTGAGGCTACAAAAAACAAGAGGAACATAAATTAATCTCACTAACCAATCTAATAAACAGCATCAATAAATCAATGTTAATAATTATAGATCTACTTTTTTCTCTACAAAAATTATAGAATTAAAAAATGGGGGAGTAATCAACTATACATAGGTTTCATGTTTAGATACGTGTGTACAAAGTACTTAATTTGTGAAGAAAACCCTAAAAATTAACTTAATTAGATTTTCTTACCAGATTAGGTTTGCTAGGTATCTGATATTGGGAAATACCACATGGATGAGTTATTGTTAGAGCGGATGACGATGAAGGACCATATTGTTGGAATGTTGGCAAAGATGGGTATGATGATGATGACGATGAAGGACCATATTGTTGGAATGTTGGCAAAGATGGGTATGATGATGATGATGAATGACCATATTGTTGGAATGTTGGCAAAGATGGGTATGATGATGATGATGAATGACCGTATTGTTGGAATGCTGGCAAAGATGGGTATGATGAAGACGAAACACCAAAATTCTGCAAATATGGTAAGGTTGAAGCCCTAAACTGTTGCATAAGTGCTAGATTTGCTGATGATGGAAGTGAATCACCATAATTTTGTTGGAACCATGGAGTAGATGAAGATGAAGCTAAAAGGAGTTGAAGCTGTTGTTGCTCTTGCTGCTCTCGTTGTTTTTGTTCCCTTTGTTTGCAATGAGCGAGTTGTTGATTCACGGCACTCAGCTCCTTTTTGCAAGCATCTACTTTGGAAATAAGCCTGCGGATGGTGCTGACACATCCGTGCACAGGATCATCCCTCCTTGCCTTAGCCTCAAAAATTATTGCTCTCATAGCCGTCTTTCTTCTATCAGGCTCAACTTGATTTAATATCTTCAAAATATTGCTTACACCAAAAAGCCTGTGAACATTCAAAAAGTCTTGAGCCATACTAGGTGGGAAGTACGGGGCTAAGGGGCAGTTCTCTTGACACCTCCTTCTCTGATGCTTGCACGCAGCACAAGTTGAGTTGCCGGCGTTACCATAGTTACCATTAATACCACTATTTTCACCCATGTTCAATAGAATCACGGTAGTATAAACAAAATAGTATCCAAAGGAAAATAAGAGAGCCGAAGATTATTTATGCTACAAATAGATGAAAAAAGAAACAATGATGTAAAAGTTTCAAAACAAAACCATAGAAGCTACAACAAAACCACAAGGAGATATAAGATAGAATACAGACATGTTATAGAGAAATTTTAGAGAAATTTAGGAAAGATTGTGAATTAATTTGTAGACCATAGGATTAAAGGAATACAGCAAGAGTTGATTCTGGATAAATATCTAATACAAGGCATGGGTCTCTAAACTTAGTGGTGTTGGAGGGTGATGATCTAATAATACCCTTGATATTGCATACCTTTTCTCCTTGAAAGATATAGAATAAACCTTAGGTTTCAGCATCCATAAGATTTAGACCCCACCTTGTTATAACAAAAACAATATACACCCTAGCATTTGTCCTCAAAAGGAAATTAAATACTTTACATGTATGAAAATATAAAGAAAAAGAACTAGGAGAAAGGAGTTCTTATATCTTTAAGTCTTAAGAGCTGTTAATCAAATTATAGGGCACCAATATGAGCAAACTGGTCAAAATGTTGGAAGGTCAGTGATAAGTAGTCAAAGAACGACTAATTGCCGATTGCATGGATTGGCTGTACGATAATTAGTAGGATACTTGGTGTATTACATGCTTGCATTTTTATCCATTAATACTTGTTTTAGAAATTTATTTCTTAAAAAAGAAATGTTTTTATTAGATTAGAATACAATGAAGTTTGAAAATTGGCAATTAGAAGCACCCATAAGGACCTTCTAGGGTTATTAAAACCGTCAGGAGTGTATAAAAAGTGGTGACACATAAGCTTGACATGGCTGACACACTGTCAACATCAATTAAATTCTTTTTTTGAAAAGTATATGGGTTTGTTGTTCATTGGCTATTGATCCTTCTCGTAATGGGACCATAAATGATTTGAATCCTAAATATATATTAAAAGAAGAGATTTAAAAAAAAAAAAATTGTAACATTTTTTAGAATAACCTTTTTTATTTGGTTCTTGAGTTATATTGTTTGAAAAATCATTTGTACCAATAATGCATATATGTTATAAACCCACCATGTAATTTCATAAATTTATCTCATTGCTACTGCCATGCATACTTCTAGTAGAGAAAAAATCCTAACCAAATAGGAAGAAAAAGACTCAAATTAAAAATGATCTTGTGAATAGGATTGATCTCTAAAAATTTGCAAGTCAGGTTTCCAGTTGAAGGAAGTTGTGTAGTGCTCTTTACGGAGATCATGGAATAAAAAATCAAAAACCCAAAAATTAAAATCAAGGTAGATTTTATGATGATTATTTTTCTTTTTCTTTCAAATCAAATTTAGCTCATCTTATTATGATAAACTCAATGTGTTTATGTACTCTGAAAGCTAGAAACTACAAGGACTAGCTGATAAAATATTATAAAAACTGAATGGTTAAGCAAAAAATTTAAACATATATAAAAGGTCAGAAATTTATTGTTTATTTTAGTAAGAAATGAAGTAAATGCACAAGTTGTCACATTGAATGTTAGCTATGTGGTATCAACCTTGATTTTCTCAAAATTCAGTTGAAATCAACCATGATTTTCTCAAAATCCATGATATCTCAGAGAATTATGGTAGGATTTTCCATTACTTAATGCACATATATTTCCTATTAGAGATTAATGTGCCGTTATACAGTTGAGATGAGCTCCTTACACCCACTAAAGTTACAACGATATGTTGTAAACTTGAGATGTTTTCTCCTATTATTTGATTTGTACACAACTTAAACTTGTACATTATGCTATACTTCATCAAGTTGCAGTCAATATGAACAAACATAATTTCACTAATAATATTGATGATGATTTATAGTATCTTTAAACAACTTGAATTAATCATGGGAAGTGTTAATTCTGAATCATTAGAATATTAGATGGTAAGTTGATGGAGATGCCACCAAATTAAAGATTCAAATCACCACATAAACATTGGAAATAAAACATGTGTGAATCAAAGTAAAAGTAAAGTACTTGAAGATATCTAATTCTTTGATGCAAACCTTATTGAATATTTTCTTCTCATGTATATTTAATACATTGTACACACTAAGTTTTTTTTTTTTTTTAATATAGAAATTATTTTCTTATATGAAGCTACATTGAAGAGAATATATACAATCCACATTTTGAATGAAGATTTGTTAAGAAATGAAATTCCTTTTACAAGACAAATATTCAAACATTAAGTCTCTTTTAAAATGGAGAAAGCATTACTTAGATTCTACTTTCTTTCTCTTCAACTATATTACATATACAGTTACTAAACACTATTTGAAAGGTATCTAATTACATTCTTTATCTATTACAATTTGTGAGAGTAAATAGAGATGCCGCACCCTTCAAATCTTGCTCTTGCATTGGTTGTTTGGAATCTCTCCCTTTGTTTGAGCACGGCTTTGTAACTGCAAAATTCAATTCAATTTTAATCATCTAATAAAGAGTACAAAGGAAAACAAATACTATATATTTGGTTATATTGCTGTTTAGAAAACTAACATTGTTCTCAATGTTATCTTTTTGCATGCTATACTATTTTAGATGTATAGTAATAAAATAATGCACAAAGTAGGACTAATGATCACACAAGTGTAAGCTCATTGTGAGCACCATACTTGATAGGGTAATAGGGTTTCCTTGGATAAATCAATGAAAGATTGTCAGATTTGGTGACCTTTTTTTTTCTTAGTATTAATCATTTACTTCATAAAGGTTCAAGATGGTTTCCTACGTTTGCACCCATTTCATGCCGAATTTGTGATTCGTTCATTCTTTTAAAAGATAACACTAAAATTACACTGACCAAAAAAATCTATTATATATTTTCCTTAAAAAATGGGCTAATCACATAATTGGTATGAGCAGTGCAGGAAACTATGCGCATAGGATTTGGAGGCATCGGGATGAGCAATGCAAAGCTTAATGTCCCATTTCATATAGTGCAGACAAGACATACTCTTGCAAAGGGTATTTTCGTGTCTTCGTGCATATCGTAAAAAGAGGAAACAAGTATGAGTTTGTTTCCATTAAATAGTTAAGTTGTATGAAGAAGAATTATACAATTTATTAAGTAATTAGAATCTATAGTTGATTTTTTTTTTCCCGAGATTTAATATTAGGCTTTCTTTAGCACATATTTTAAATTTATTTTTTGTGCCTTTAAAAATATTTTGTTGTTATCTAAAGTTTTCTTTTAAATAATTGTTTTCGTAGTCTTTAAAATTTGTTCAAGATCTCGTTTGAGATCTGAAAAGCTTTTGAAAAATCTATAAGTAAACTTGAGATAAAAAATAGTAGGAAAAAAGGTTAAAATCTTCTGAAAATAAACTGAACGAATTTGAGATCACAGGTTATTAATTCAAAATTTTTAAATAATCATCTAACCACTTAGATGCCATGCATTGATTGGATGATGAATTAAACCTTTTGAATGAATAACCTGTGATTCCAAATTCGTTTAGTTTCATTTCAGAAAATTTCAACTTTTTTTCTTACTATTTTTGTACCCCAGTTTTACTTAGGGTCTGTTTGACGCAAGGATTTGAAATTGGCCTACAAAATTCTAAAACTTAGAATTATATTTCACTAAATTAGAAAACCTTAGAATTGTAAATATGTTGTTTGATTGACTTAAAACAAATTGAGCATCGGTAAATTGAGTTGTTGAGAAATCTTATCAAACATGTTGTCCATAGATATAATTAAAAATAGAAATAAAAATAAAAGAAACTAATATTATTAAAACAAGTTGAAGGGTAAAAGCAAAAAAAATAAAAATAATATTATTACAAATAGAAATAAAAATAAAATAAATAAAACAAAAATAAAAAAATAATAGAAATAAATTTTAAAGAAAATAGAATAAAATAAAATAAAAATAGAAGAAAATAAAAATATATGATAATATATTTATTTTTTCCTTTATTTTATTTTATTTTATTTCTATTTTGAATTTTTATTATTTTATTAAATTTTGTTTTAATTTAATTTAATTTTTTTTCTTTTACATTTTTTATTTTTATTTTATAATAATAATAATAATAATAAATTTAAAATAAAATAACATAACATAAAAAGAAAAAAGGAAAAGAAAATAAAAGAAATATAAATATACATATAAATAAAATAAAATAATATACTAATATTATTATTTTATTTTAATTTTTCCTTTACTTTATTTTATTTGTATTTATATTTATATTTTTTATTTTCATTTTCATTTTCATTTTTATTTTTATTTTTATTTTTGATTATATTATATTATATTTTTATTTAATTTAATTTCTTTTATTGTTATTTTATGTATTTATTATTTTCTTTTCTTTTTGTTTATTTTATTTTTTTATTTAAGTTTTTACTTTTATTTTATTTCTATTATAATTTTCTTTTATTTTTATTTTTAATTTAATTTAATTTTTATTTATATTTAATTTTAGTTTTATTTTGATTTTTTTTTATTTTTAATTTTCCTTTAAGTTTTATTTCTATTTAGATTTTATTTTCTTATATTGTTATTTTTTTACTTTCTCCTGTTTACTTCTATTTTTATTTTATTTTAAATAAATTTTTAATTATTTTGTTTTTTATTTTGTTTTATTTTTATTTATTTTTCTTATTTTTATTTTATTTTTACTTTAATTGTCTTTATTTTCTTTTAGGATTGATTTGAGAGGGAGAAGAGAGAGTCGTGCTCTTGCAATTCTTTGGCTGAAAATTACAAAAAACAGGGGAACATGTAATAATTGATAAAACCCAATTTACCTTACAAACGAATTCCACGGAATTCGGACTAGAAACCTAAATCCAATTCTTTATACGCCATCAAACAAAAAAATTGAAATTCTCAATCCCAATTCTCAACCCCAATTCTACCATGAATTCTCTGCGTCAAACACAACATTCAGGGTAGAATTTAAACTTTTTTTCTTACTATTTTGTACCCCAATTTTACTTATAGATTTTTCAAAAGCTTTTCAAATCTCCAACAAACTAAAACAATAGGAAAACAATTATTGAAAAGAAAACTTGATATAAATTTTGAGGTAAAAAAAAATTAATTTTAAAGGGCTCAAAAATAAATTTAAAAAGTGCATTAAGAAAGCCTAATATGAAATCTCAAAAAAAAAAAAAAAAAAAAAAGAATTCTAACTACTTAATAAATTGTATAACCCAATAAAATTAGAATGTTTCGAATTTGAAAGATTTATATTCTATGATTGTTGGCTCCCTAAAATTGTTATGTGATCAATCTTGCAAGATTTAAGATTCAATTAACTTAGATATATTTTTTTTGTTTAAAAAATCAAAATCAATGTTAAGATCCAAAATGAATAAGAATACAAATTGTACGAACCTGCACAACCGATTCCTCTTGTCAATAAAATATCCCAAGCAAGGGCTTTATATCTTCATATTCATTGAGAAAAGGTTGTAATCCTGATTGTTTGCTTAACTTGCAGTAACGAAGAAAGAGAGATGACACAAAACTCTGTTGCTAATTATGTAACAAGGAAGGAGATGATGGTGATGATGATAACTCTATAGTTGCACCACCATGATCATACAAACTCCATTGGTTGTGTTAAAACCTTGTTCAAGATAACGTTGTTGTTGTTACTGTTGAAGGTGATGTAAATTTAGTACGTTGTGCTCACCAAGTTTTTTTTTTTTTTTTTAATATAAAAATTATCTTTCTCTTACAAGCACGCTACATTGAAGCTGTGTTAAGAAATAAAATTCATTTTACAAGACACATATTCAAACATTTAAAGTATTATGTCTCATTTAAGATGGAGCTTATTACTCAGATTCTACATTCTTTTTTTTTTTTTTTTCTCTTTAATATATTACAGATAAGGATACAATTACCAAACACTATTTGAAAAAAATCTTACATTCTTTATATGTTACAATTTGTGAGAGTAAATAGAGATGCTGCACCCTTCAAATCTTGCTCTTGTATTGGTTGTTTGGAATCTCTCCCTTGTTTTAGCACGGTTTTGTCACTGCAAAATTCAATTCAATTTCAATCATCTACTAAAGAGAACAAAGGAAAACATATGTTATTTGGTTATACTGGTGCTTAGAAAAATAACATTGTTCTCAATGTCATATTTTTGCATGCTATACTATTTTAGATGTGTAGTAATAAAATAATGCACAAAGAAAGGAGTAATGATCACATGATTGCAAAGCTCACCATGAGCACCATACTTGGTGGGGTATCCTTGGTTAAATCAATGAAAGATTGTTAGATTTGGTGCCTTGGTTCAAAATGGTTTTGTATGTCTACACCCATTTCATGCCAAACCTGTGATTCGTTCATTCTTTTAAAAGATAACACCAAAATTACATTGACCAAAAAAATCTTTACATTTCTTAAAAAAATGGGCTAATCACATATTTGGTATACAAATATGTGCAGGAAATTAGGTGCATATGATTTGGAGGCATCAAAGGTGAGCAGTGCAAAATTTAATGTTACATTTCATGTAGAATTTTGCCTGGATATACACAATACATTCTCTGATAATGGGTATTTTTTGTGTATTAACGCACATTGTAAAGATCTCATAATA
Organism: Pachysandra terminalis; assembly: GCA_031762675.1. Taxonomy (NCBI): domain Eukaryota; kingdom Viridiplantae; phylum Streptophyta; class Magnoliopsida; order Buxales; family Buxaceae; genus Pachysandra; species Pachysandra terminalis. Next base: position 6,912 of record JAUPMG010280380.1, on the reverse strand, counting down.
ATACTACTTATAGTAGCCTATTTGAGTTAAATTTGGAAAATACCTTAATAGTTAGGGATCATTGCTAACTTTGATAACATAAAGAACAACCGAGTCCAAATCCTCTATTCTAAATGTGCAAATACATGAATTGTGATGTAAAACTGAGATACTACGAAAACAATTATTTAAAAGAAAACTGAGATACTTTCATGTTTGACATACAAAACCTTTTGTACTCTTTAGGTTAACTGGTTAAGGTTTCATAGCAATTTGAATGAATGAATAAATACACAAGGAAAACAACATTGTAGGAAAAGCATGATGTTTATGTATATCTCATTTCTCAAACTTCTGACAATCAAGATTGTCACTGGCAAAAAAATTAAAGCTTGGAGATGATTATGATTGTGAGTTCATAAATAGATAGATTTACCATCTTAACAATTAAATCACAATAGGTTTTACAATAAAATGGCATTTTGTTGCTTTTAATGTAATTAATCACAATGATTAAAGACAATCAAAAAAGAAATTTTAAAGACTAGGAAAACAATTATTTAAAAGAAAACTGAGATAACCTTTGAGGTTGATATTATCCAAACTCTAAAAAGTAACAATTTAATAATAATTAAACAAGAAAATATTTTTGAAGGGCTCAAAAATAAATTTAAAATGTGCATTAATTAAAAAAAAGACTAAAATAAAATCTGTAAAAAAAAAAAAATAAATAAAAAATCATCTATAGATTCTAACTACTTAATAAATTATAATTAGAATGTTTCGAATTTGATAGATTTATATTCTAAGATTATTATTTGCTTCTCAAAACTGTTATGGAATCAATCTTGTAGAATTTAAGATTCAATTAACTTAGATGCAATTTTTTTTTTCTTGTCTAACAAGATCCAAATGAATAACAATAAGAATTGTACGAACCTGCACACAATTGATTCCTCCTGTCCATCAAAAACTCCAAGCAAGGGCTTTATACCTTCACATTCGTTGTGAAAAACTTGCTTATCTTGATCAAAATCTAGTTGCTTAACTTGCAATAGTGAAGATGGAGATGATGGTGATGACAACTCTAAATTTGCGCCACCGGTATCATATAAGCTCCATTGGTGATTGTTAAAACCTTGTTCAAGATAAGGTTGTTGTTGAAGGTGAGGTTGAAGATGAGGTTGAGGAGGACTATACCCATTTAAATTATCTGCAGGATTGATAGTCTGTCCATGAAATGCTGCAGTAACATCTTGGATTTGGATCTGTTGTTGCTGGTGTGTTTGTGCACGACATATAGCTAGCTGATGAAGAATAAGATCAAGCTCGGATTTATGATGGTCGATCTGACGTTGTAGATCATGAATCATCCTGAAACATCCACCAACAGGATCATTGGCTCGAACATCGGCTTGGAAGATCATGGTTCGCATGGCTTGATCCTTCTGTACAGGATCTAGGTTACGAATGATTTTTAAAATGTTACTGACACCGAAGAGTTTATGAGCGTTAAGGAATTGTCTCTGGTGATCGGGAGGAAAATAAGGCGCGAGAACACAATCGGGAGCGCATTTCCTTCGTTGATATTTACAAGCTGCGCAAGCCTGTGTTCCGCTACCAATTCTCGGAAAGCTCATTTGTTTTTGTAGGGATAGGGTTAATAGAAGGAGGGAAAATCTCGGCTGAGTTTCCGCCTGTTTTGTTTTGATTGGGAATTCGAGAGATTTTCTTTTCCTTTCCTGCTGCGAAGAAAACGATGGAGCGAAAAGGGAGACAAAGAGGAGGAGAGAAAAGAAAGGAGAGACACACCATTGAATGAGAGAGAGAGAGACATATGATGGATCGTAACAGATTTTGTTTCTTCGGATATTTCGGGCGTTTGAATCGTGGGTTGGCTTTAGAGGGGTCTATTTATCGTTTTTGTTTGGGGGAAGTTATTTGGACACCAGACACGGTATTTATTTTTTGATAGCTAATTAACTAGGCTTCTACATTCCTTCAAAAATGTCGTTGGGGTTGTGTCCTGGTATCCAAAACTAGGCTCTCCAAATCGTTTCTTTTTAAAAAAAAAAAAACTCTCTCTCTCTCGAAAATAAAATTTTAAAAAACAAAGAAAACAAATCACAAGGAATTGATTTGGTTTAACCAAGACTTCAACGTTAAACCAAATCAATCCAATTCAGTTTAGTAATTTCAGTCATCTTGATATGTTAAACAAATTATATTTAAAAAAAAAGAGAGAGAGAGGATAAATAACTCAAAAATCTACACTCCTAGACTTAAAGAACTCATACAAAGATTATTCTGTTCTTCCATCCTGATCTGTTAATCATACTACTTATAAATGTTGAAACAATTTTTTAAGTTTTTGGAATTGTTGATTTTTATTTCCATTGCTTTTATAATTTTGCCCTTTGTAATATAAATTTGACAAACAAGAGTATGAATCTTTTAAATATTATAATTGCTAATGATGGTTTTATTGTCATTTAGTTACAGTTTGCAACGAATAAAAAAATTGATTTTTCAAATATCATTTTATTGACTAATATACCCTTTACTCTTATATGTAATTACTAAAAATTTAAGATTAGATTTATTTACAAAGAAGGTTATTTTAGATATTTTATAAGGGTCTATAAGTGGGGCTCAATAATGAATGAATTTTATATTGTTTTAAATGATAAGATAAAAGTTCACAACCCGGGATTTAGAGACTATTTTTAAAGCAGTTTTTGACGAAGAAGATGATGAGGATGCTCATTACTCTTGCTGTCGAGAGAAAAGCTAGGTAGCAGAAGAAAGGTTCTTCTTCAAGAAACAATAGAAAGAGAGAATCGTGATCTAA